>OU964986.1:67500-72500 GCA_918808275.2 Dolichovespula sylvestris | reverse complement strand
AGCCTATTACTAGGGGTTCTCTATATTATCACATATCGGTACCGAACAAAGCAAAATATATGCTACGATTGCCAACCACGCATGCAGAGAAAGAGAAAGAGAGAGAGATAGAGAGAGAGAGAGAGAGAGAGAGAGAGAGAGAGAGAGAGAGAGACGTAGGAAACATCATTTAAACACAACAGAGATAGATAGAAAGAAATATTTATATATATATATATAATTATATGCGAGTTGTCATTGTGTTACTCACGTTACTTCGGACAGAAATAAAAATAAAAATAAAACAAAGAGATATATGTGTGTGTGTATACACATATATATATATATGACAAAAATTTTCTCGATCTAATCGAAAACGAAGTTAAAAAAAATAAAAGAATGAAAGAGTTAAATATTTGTATAAAAAATCGTAAATAATGTCACAAAACTACGAATACGTAACGAGTGTAAATAAATATATTCGTGAACGAGATCGATAATCGATTGTTCCATACGTGATTGCAAATTAGCCTATTACTAGGGGCTCTCTATATTTTCACATATCGGTACCTTACAAAGCAGCACATATGATACGATTGCCAACCACAAATGCAGAGAAAGAGAAAGAGAGAGAGTGAGAGAGAGAGAGAGAGAGAGAGAGAGAGAAAGAGACGTAGGAAACATCATTTAAACACAACAGAGATAGATCGAAAGAAATATTTATATATATATATATATATATATATATATATATATATATTTATATGCGAGTTGTCATTGTGTAACTCACGTTACTTCGGACAGAAATAAAAATAAAATAATACAAAGAGATATATGTGTGTGTGTATACACATATATATATATATGACAAAAATTTTCTCGATCTAATCGAAAACGAAGATAAAAAAAATAAACGAATGAAAGAGTTAAATATTTGGATAAAAAATCGTAAATAATGTCACAAAACTACGAATACGTAACGAGTGTAAATAAATATATTCGTGAACGAGATCGATAATCGATTGTTCCATACGTGATTGCAAATTAGCCTATTACTAGGGGTTCTCTATATTATCACATATCGGTACCGAACAAAGCAAAATATATGCTACGATTGCCAACCACGCATGCATAGAAAGAGAAAGAGAGAGAGATAGAGAGAGAGAGAGAGAGAGAGAGAGAGAGAGAGAGAGAGACGTAGGAAACATCATT
This sequence comes from Dolichovespula sylvestris, assembly GCA_918808275.2. NCBI lineage: Eukaryota > Metazoa > Arthropoda > Insecta > Hymenoptera > Vespidae > Dolichovespula > Dolichovespula sylvestris. Next base: position 71,309 of record OU964986.1, on the reverse strand, counting down.
TAAACACAACAGAGATAGATAGAAAGAAATATTTATATATATATATATATAATTATATGCGAGTTGTCATTGTGTTACTCACGTTACTTCGGACAGAAATAAAAATAAAAATAAAACAAAGAGATATATGTGTGTGTGTATACACATATATATATATATGACAAAAATTTTCTCGATCTAATCGAAAACGAAGTTAAAAAAAATAAAAGAATGAAAGAGTTAAATATTTGTATAAAAAATCGTAAATAATGTCACAAAACTACGAATACGTAACGAGTGTAAATAAATATATTCGTGAACGAGATCGATAATCGATTGTTCCATACGTGATTGCAAATTAGCCTATTACTAGGGGCTCTCTATATTTTCACATATCGGTACCTTACAAAGCAACACATATGATACGATTGCCAACCACGCATGCAGAGAAAGAGAAAGAGAGAGAGTGAGAGAGAGAGAGAGAGAGAGAGACAGAGAGAGAGACGTTGGGAACATCATTTCAACACAACAGAGAATGATAGAAAGAAATATATATATATAAATATATATATATATATATATATATATATATATATATATTTATGGGCGAGATGTCATTGTGTTATTCACGTTACTTCGGACAGAAATAAAAATAAAAATAAGACAAAGAGATATATGTGTGTGTGTATACACATATATATATATGACAAAAATTTTCTCAATCTAATCGAAAACGAATATAAAAAAAATAGACGAATGAAAGAGTTAAATATATGTATAAAAAATCGTAAATAATGTCACAAAACTACGAATACGTAACGAGTGTAAATAAATATATTCGTGAACGAGATCGATAATTGATTGTTTCATACGTGATTGCAAATTTGCCTATTACTAGGGGCTCTCTATATTTTCAAATATCGGTACCATACAAAGCAACATATATGCTACGATTGCCAACCACGCATGCAGAGAAAGAGAAAGAGAGAGAGATAGAGAGAGAGAGAGAGAGAGAGAGAGACGTAGGAAACATCATTTAAACACAACAGAGATAGATAGAAAGAAATATATATATATATATATATATATATATATATTTATATGCGAGTTGTCATTGTGTTACTCACGTGACTTCGGACAGAAAAAAAAATAAAAGTAAAACAAAGAGATATATGTGTGTGTGTACACACATATATATATATATGACAAAAATTTTCTCGATCTAATCGAAAACGAATATAAAAATAATAAACGAATGAGAGAGTGAAATACTTGTATAAGAAATCCTAAATAATGGCACAAAACTACGAATACGTAACGAGTGTAAATAAATATATTCGTGAACGAGATCGATAATCGATTGTTCCATACGTGATTGCAAATTAGCCTATTACTAGGGGCTCTCTATATTTTCACATATGGGTACCTTACAAAGCAACACATATGATACGATTGCCAACCACGCATGCGGAGAAAGAGAAACAGAGAGAGTGAGAGAGAGAGAGAGAGAGAGAGAGAGAGACGTAGGAAACATCATTTCAACACAACAGAGAATGATAGAAAGAAATATATATATATATAAATATATATTTATGGGCGAGATGTCATTGTGTTACTCACGTTACTTCGGACAGAAATAAAAATAAAAATAAAACAAAGAGATATATGTATGTATACGCATATATATATGTGACAAAAATTTTCTCAATCTAATCGAAAACGAATATAAATAAAATAGACGAATGAAAGAGTTAAATATATGTATAAAAAATCGTAAAGAATGTCACAAAACTACGAATACGTAACGAGTGTAAATAAATATATTCGTGAACGAGATCGATAATCGATTGTTCCATACGTGATTGCAAATTAGCCTATTACTAGGGGCTCTCTATATTTTCACATATCGGTACCTTACAAAGCAACACATATGATACGATTGCCAACCACGCATGCAGAGAAAGAGAAAGAGAGAGAGTGAGAGAGAGAGAGAGAGAGAGAGAGAGAGAGACGTAGGAAACATCATTTCAACTCAACAGAGAATGATAGAAAGAAATATATATATATAAGTATATATATATATATATTTATGGGCGAGATGTCATTGTGTTATTCACGTTACTTCGGACAGAAATAAAAATAAAAATAAAACAAAGAGATATATGTGTGTGTGTATACACATATATATATACGACAAAAATTTTCTCAATCTAATCGAAAACGAATATAAAAAAAATAGACGAATGAAAGAGTTAAATATATGTATAAAAAATCGTAAATAATGTCACAAAACTACGAATACGTAACGAGTGTAAATAAATATATTCGTGAACGAGATCGATAATTGATTGTTTCATACGTGATTGCAAATTTGCCTATTACTAGGGGCTCTCTATATTTTCACATATCGGTACCGTACAAAGCAACACATATGATACGATTGCCAACCACGCAAGCAGAGAAAGAGAAAGAGAGAGAGATAGAGAGAGAGAGAGAGAGAGAGAGACGTAGGAAACATCATTTAAACACAACAGAGATAGATAGAAAGAAATATATATATATAAATATATATATATATATATTTATGGGCGAGATGTCATTGTGTTATTCACGTTACTTCGGACAGAAATAAAAATAAAAATAAAACAAAGAGACATATGTATGTATACGCATATATATATGTGACAAAAATTTTCTCAATCTAATCGAAAACGAATATAAAAAAAATAGACGAATGAAAGAGTTAAATATATGTATAAAAAATCGTAAATAATGTCACAAAACTACGAATACGTAACGAGTGTAAATAAATATATTCGTGAACGAGATCGATAATTGATTGTTTCATACGTGATTGCAAATTTGCCTATTACTAGGGGCTCTCTATATTTTCACATATCGGTACCGTACAAAGCAACACATATGCTACGATTGCCAGCCACGCATGCAGAGAGAGAGAGTGAGAGAGAGAGAGAGAGAGAGACGTAGGAAACATCATTTCAACACAACAGAGAATGATAGAAAGAAATATATATATATATATAAATATATATTTATGGGCGAGATGTCATTGTGTTACTCACGTTACTTCGGACAGAAATAAAAATAAAAATAAAACAAAGAGATATATGTGTGTGTGTATACACATATATATATATGACAAAAATTTTCTCAATCTAATCGAAAACGAATATAAAAAAAATAGACGAATGAAAGAGTTAAATATATGTATAAAAAATCGTAAATAATGTCACAAAACTACGAATACGTAACGAGTGTAAATAAATATATTCGTGAACGAGATCGATAATCGATTGTTCCATACGTAATTGCAAATTAGCCTATTACTAGGGGCTCTCTATATTTTCACATATCGGTACCTTACAAAGCAGCACATATGATACGATTGCCAACCACGCATGCAGAGAAAGAGAAAGAGAGAGAGTGAGAGAGAGAGAGAGAGAGAGAGAGAAAGAGACGTAGGAAACATCATTTAAACACAACAGAGATAGATAGAAAGAAATATTTATATATATATATATATATATATATATATATATATTTATATGCGAGTTGTCATTGTGTAACTCACGTTACTTCGGACAGAAATAAAAATAAAATAAAACAAAGAGATATATGTGTGTGTGTATACACATATATATATATATGACAAAAATTTTCTCAATCTAATCGAAAACGAATATAAATAAAATAGACGAATGAAAGAGTTAAATATATGTATAAAAAATCGTAAATAATGTCACAAAACTACGAATACGTAACGAGTGTAAATAAATATATTCATGAACGAGATCGATAATCGATTGTTC
>OU964986.1:57500-60000 GCA_918808275.2 Dolichovespula sylvestris | reverse complement strand
CCTATTACTAGGGGCTCTCTATTTTTTCACATATCGGTACCGTACAAAGCAACACATATGCTACGATTGCCAGCCACGCATGCAGAGAGAGAGAGTGAGAGAGAGAGAGAGAGAGACGTAGGAAACATCATTTCAACACAACAGAGAATGATAGAAAGAAATATATATATATATATAAATATATATTTATGGGCGAGATGTCATTGTGTTACTCACGTTACTTCGGACAGAAATAAAAATAAAAATAAAACAAAGAGATATATGTATGTATACGCATATATATATGTGACAAAAATTTTCTCAATCTAATCGAAAACGAATATAAATAAAATAGACGAATGAAAGAGTTAAATATATGTATAAAAAATCGTAAATAATGTCACAAAACTACGAATACGTAACGAGTGTAAATAAATATATTCGTGAACGAGATCGATAATCGATTGTTCCATACGTGATTGCAAATTAGCCTATTACTAGGGGCTCTCTATATTTTCACATATCGGTACCTTACAAAGCAACACATATGATACGATTGCCAACCACGCATGCAGAGAAAGAGAAAGAGAGAGAGTGAGAGAGAGAGAGAGAGAGAGAGAGAGAGAGAGAGAGACGTAGGGAACATCATTTCAACACAACAGAGAATGATAGAAAGAAATATATATATATAAATATATATATATATATATTTATGGGCGAGATGTCATTGTGTTATTCACGTTACTTCGGACAGAAATAAAAATAAAAATAAAACAAAGAGATATATGTGTGTGTGTATACACATATATATATATGACAAAAATTTTCTCGATCTAATCGAAAACGAAGATTCAAAAAATAAACGAATGAAAGAGTTAAATATTTGGATAAAAAATCGTAAATAATGTCACAAAACTACGAATACGTAACTAGTGTAAATTAATATATTCGTGAACGAGATCGATAATTGATTGTTTCATACGTGATTGCAAATTTGCCTATTACTAGGGGCTCTCTATATTTTCAAATATCGGTACCATACAAAGCAACATATATGCTACGATTGCCAACCACGCATGCAGAGAAAGAGAAAGAGAGAGAGATAGAGAGAGAGAGAAAGAGAGAGAGAGAGAGAGAGAGAGACGTAGGAAACATCATTTAAACACAACAGAGATAGATAGAAAGAAATATATATATATATATATATATATATATATATTTATATGCGAGTTGTCATTGTGTTACTCACGTTACTTCGGACAGAAAAAAAAATAAAAGTAAAACAAAGAGATATATGTGTGTGTGTACACACATATATATATATATGACAAAAATTTTCTCGATCTAATCGAAAACGAATATAAAAATAATAAACGAATGAGGGAGAGAAATACTTGTATAAGAAATCCTAAATAATGGCACAAAACTACGAATACGTAACGAGTGTAAATAAATATATTCGTGAACGAGATCGATAATCGATTGTTCCATACGTGATTGCAAATTAGCCTATTACTAGGGGTTCTCTATATTATCACATATCGGTACCGAACAAAGCAAAATATATGCTACGATTGCCAACCACGCATGCAGAGAAAGAGAAAGAGAGAGAGATAGAGAGAGAGAGAGAGAGAGAGAGAGAGAGAGAGAGAGAGAGAGAGACGTAGGAAACATCATTTAAACACAACAGAGATAGATAGAAAGAAATATTTATATATATATATATAATTATATGCGAGTTGTCATTGTGTTACTCACGTTACTTCGGACAGAAATAAAAATAAAAATAAAACAAAGAGATATATGTGTGTGTGTATACACATATATATATATATGACAAAAATTTTCTCGATCTAATCGAAAACGAAGTTAAAAAAAATAAAAGAATGAAAGAGTTAAATATTTGTATAAAAAATCGTAAATAATGTCACAAAACTACGAATACGTAACGAGTGTAAATAAATATATTCGTGAACGAGATCGATAATTGATTGTTTCATACGTGATTGCAAATTTGCCTATTACTAGGGGCTCTCTATATTTTCACATATCGGTACCGTACAAAGCAACACATATGCTACGATTGCCAGCCATGCATGCAGAGAGAGAGAGAGTGAGAGAGAGAGAGAGAGAGAGAGAGAGAGAGAGAGAGAGAGAGACGTAGGAAACATCATTTCAACACAACAGAGAATGATAGAAAGAAATATATATATATATATAAATATATATTTATGGGCGAGATGTCATTGTGTTACTCACGTTACTTCGGACAGAAATAAAAATAAAAATAGAACAAAGAGATATATGTATGTATACGCATATATATATGTGACAAAAATTTTCTCAATCTAATCGAAAACGAATATAAAAAAATAGACGAATGAAAGAGTTAAATATATGTATAAAAAATCGTAAATAATGTCATAAAACTACGAATACGTAACGAGTGTAAATAAATATATTCGTGAACGAGATCGATAATTGATTGTTTCATACGTGATTGCAAATTTGCCTATTACTA
>OU964986.1:50000-52500 GCA_918808275.2 Dolichovespula sylvestris | reverse complement strand
GAGAGAGAGAGAGAGAGAGAGAGAGAGAGACGTAGGAAACATCATTTCAACACAACAGAGAATGATAGAAAGAAATATATATATATATATAAATATATATTTATGGGCGAGATGTCATTGTGTTACTCATGTTACTTCGGACAGAAATAAAAATAAAAATAAAACAAAGAGATATATGTATGTATACGCATATATATATGTGACAAAAATTTTCTCAATCTATTCGAAAACGAATATAAAAAAAATAGACGAATGAAAGAGTTAAATATATGTATAAAAAATCGTAAATAATGTCACAAAACTACGAATACGTAACGAGTGTAAATAAATATATTCATGAACGAGATCGATAATCGATTGTTCCATACGTGATTGCAAATTAGCCTATTACTAGGGGCTCTCTATATTTTCACATATCGGTACCTTACAAAGCAACACATATGATACGATTGCCAACCACGCATGCAGAGAAAGAGAAAGAGAGAGAGTGAGAGAGAGAGAGAGAGAGAGAGAGAGAGAGAGAGAGAGACGTAGGGAACATCATTTCAACACAACAGAGAATGATAGAAAGAAATATATATATATAAATATATATATATATATATTTATGGGCGAGATGTCATTGTGTTATTCACGTTACTTCGGACAGAAATAAAAATAAAAATAAAACAAAGAGATATATGTGTGTGTGTATACACATATATATATATGACAAAAATTTTCTCGATCTAATCGAAAACGAAGTTAAAAAAAATAAAAGAATGAAAGAGTTAAATATTTGTATAAAAAATCGTAAATAATGTCACAAAACTACGAATACGTAACGAGTGTAAATAAATATATTCGTGAACGAGATCGATAATTGATTGTTTCATACGTGATTGCAAATTTGCCTATTACTAGGGGCTCTCTATATTTTCACATATCGGTACCGTACAAAGCAACACATATGCTACGATTGCCAGCCATGCATGCAGAGAGAGAGAGAGTGAGAGAGAGAGAGAGAGAGAGAGAGAGAGAGAGAGAGAGACGTAGGAAACATCATTTCAACACAACAGAGAATGATAGAAAGAAATATATATATATATATAAATATATATTTATGGGCGAGATGTCATTGTGTTACTCACGTTACTTCGGACAGAAATAAAAATAAAAATAGAACAAAGAGATATATGTATGTATACGCATATATATATGTGACAAAAATTTTCTCAATCTAATCGAAAACGAATATAAAAAAATAGACGAATGAAAGAGTTAAATATATGTATAAAAAATCGTAAATAATGTCATAAAACTACGAATACGTAACGAGTGTAAATAAATATATTCGTGAACGAGATCGATAATTGATTGTTTCATACGTGATTGCAAATTTGCCTATTACTAGGGGCTCTCTATATTTTCACATATCGGTACCGTACAAAGCAACACATATGCTACGATTGCCAGCCACGCATGCAGAGAGAGAGAGAGAGAGAGAGAGAGAGAGAGAGACGTAGGAAACATCATTTCAACACAACAGAGAATGATAGAAAGAAATATATATATATATATAAATATATATTTATGGGCGAGATGTCATTGTGTTACTCACGTTACTTTGGACAGAAATAAAAATAAAAATAAAACAAAGAGATATATGTATGTATACGCATATATATATGTGACAAAAATTTTCTCAATCTAATCGAAAACGAATATAAAAAAAATAGACGAATGAAAGAGTTAAATATATGTATAAAAAATCGTAAATAATGTCACAAAACTACGAATACGTAACGAGTGTAAATAAATATATTCATGAACGAGATCGATAATCGATTGTTCCATACGTGATTGCAAATTAGCCTATTACTAGGGGCTCTCTATATTTTCAAATATCGGTACCATACAAAGCAACATATATGCTACGATTGCCAACCACGCATGCAGAGAAAGAGAAAGAGAGAGAAATAGAGAGAGAGAGAGAGAGAGAGAGACGTAGGAAACATCATTTAAACACAACAGAGATAGATAGAAAGAAATATATATATATATATATATATATTTATATGCGAGTTGTCATTGTGTTACTCACGTTACTTCGGACAGAAAAAAAAATAAAAGTAAAACAAAGAGATATATGTGTGTGTGTACACACATATATATATATATATGACAAAAATTTTCTCGATCTAATCGAAAACGAAAATAAAAATAATAAACGAATGAGAGAGAGAAATACTTGTATAAGAAATCCTAAATAATGGCACAAAACTACGAATACGTAACGAGTGTAAATAAATATATTCGTGAACGAGATCGATAATCGATTGTTCCATACGTGATTGCAAATTAGCCTATTACTAGGGGTTCTCTATATTATCACATATCGGTACCGAACAAAGCAAAATATATGCTACGATTGCCAACCACGCATGCAGAGAAAGAGAAAGAGAGAGAGATAGAGAGAGAGAGAGAGAGAGAGAGAGAGACGTAGGAAACATCATTTAAA
>OU964986.1:0-42500 GCA_918808275.2 Dolichovespula sylvestris | reverse complement strand
GTTACTCACGTTACTTCGGACAGAAATAAAAATAAAAATAGAACAAAGAGATATATGTATGTATACGCATATATATATGTGACAAAAATTTTCTCAATCTAATCGAAAACGAATATAAAAAAATAGACGAATGAAAGAGTTAAATATATGTATAAAAAATCGTAAATAATGTCATAAAACTACGAATACGTAACGAGTGTAAATAAATATATTCGTGAACGAGATCGATAATTGATTGTTTCATACGTGATTGCAAATTTGCCTATTACTAGGGGCTCTCTATATTTTCACATATCGGTACCGTACAAAGCAACACATATGCTACGATTGCCAGCCACGCATGCAGAGAGAGAGAGAGAGAGAGAGAGAGAGAGAGAGAGAGAGAGACGTAGGAAACATCATTTCAACACAACAGAGAATGATAGAAAGAAATATATATATATATATAAATATATATTTATGGGCGAGATGTCATTGTGTTACTCATGTTACTTCGGACAGAAATAAAAATAAAAATAAAACAAAGAGATATATGTATGTATACGCATATATATATGTGACAAAAATTTTCTCAATCTATTCGAAAACGAATATAAAAAAAATAGACGAATGAAAGAGTTAAATATATGTATAAAAAATCGTAAATAATGTCACAAAACTACGAATACGTAACGAGTGTAAATAAATATATTCATGAACGAGATCGATAATCGATTGTTCCATACGTGATTGCAAATTAGCCTATTACTAGGGGCTCTCTATATTTTCACATATCGGTACCTTACAAAGCAACACATATGATACGATTGCCAACCACGCATGCAGAGAAAGAGAAAGAGAGAGAGTGAGAGAGAGAGAGAGAGAGAGAGAGAGAGACGTAGGAAACATCATTTAAACACAACAGAGATAGATAGAAAGAAATATTTATATATATATATATAATTATATGCGAGTTGTCATTGTGTTACTCACGTTACTTCGGACAGAAATAAAAATAAAAATAAAACAAAGAGATATATGTGTGTGTGTATACACATATATATATATATGACAAAAATTTTCTCAATCTAATCGAAAACGAATATAAAAAAAATAGACGAATGTAAGAGTTAAATATATGTATAAAAAATCGTAAATAATGTCACAAAACTACGAATACGTAACGAGTGTAAATAAATATATTCGTGAACGAGATCGATAATTGATTGTTTCATACGTGATTGCAAATTTGCCTATTACTAGGGGCTCTCTATATTTTCACATATCGGTACCGTACAAAGCAACACATATGCTACGATTGCCAGCCACGCATGCAGAGAGAGAGAGTGAGAGAGAGAGAGAGAGAGAGAGAGAGAGAGAGAGAGAGACGTAGGAAACATCATTTCTTCACAACAGAGAATGATAGAAAGAAATATATATATATATATAAATATATATTTATGGGCGAGATGTCATTGTGTTACTCATGTTACTTCGGACAGAAATAAAAATAAAAATAAAACAAAGAGATATATGTATGTATACGCATATATATATGTGACAAAAATTTTCTCAATCTAATCGAAAGCGAATATAAAAAAAATAGACGAATGAAAGATTTAAATATATGTATAAAAAATCGTAAATAATGTCACAAAACTACGAATACGTAACGAGTGTAAATAAATATATTCATGAACGAGATCGATAATCGATTGTTCCATACGTGATTGCAAATTAGCCTATTACTAGGGGCTCTCTATATTTTCACATATCGGTACCTTACAAAGCAACACATATGATACGATTGCCAACCACGCATGTAGAGAAAGAGAAAGAGAGAGAGTGAGAGAGAGAGAGAGAGAGAGAGAGAGACGTAGGAAACATCATTTAAACACAACAGAGATAGATAGAAAGAAATATTTATATATATATATATAATTATATGCGAGTTGTCATTGTGTTACTCACGTTACTTCGGACAGAAATAAAAATAAAAATAAAACAAAGAGATATATGTGTGTGTGTATACACATATATATATATATGTCAAAAATTTTCTCGATCTAATCGAAAACGAAGTTAAAAAAAATAAAAGAATGAAAGAGTTAAATATTTGTATAAAAAATCGTAAATAATGTCACAAAACTACGAATACGTAACGAGTGTAAATAAATATATTCGTGAACGAGATCGATAATTGATTGTTTCATACGTGATTGCAAATTTGCCTATTACTAGGGGCTCTCTATATTTTCACATATCGGTACCGTACAAAGCAACACATATGCTACGATTGCCAGCCACGCATGCAGAGAGAGAGAGAGAGAGAGAGAGAGAGAGAGAGAGAGAGAGACGTAGGAAACATCATTTCAACACAACAGAGAATGATAGAAAGAAATATATATATATATATAAATATATATTTATGGGCGAGATGTCATTGTGTTACTCACGTTACTTCGGACAGAAATAAAAATAAAAATAGAACAAAGAGATATATGTATGTATACGCATATATATATGTGACAAAAATTTTCTCAATCTAATCGAAAACGAATATAAAAAAATAGACGAATGAAAGAGTTAAATATATGTATAAAAAATCGTAAATAATGTCATAAAACTACGAATACGTAACGAGTGTAAATAAATATATTCGTGAACGAGATCGATAATTGATTGTTTCATACGTGATTGCAAATTTGCCTATTACTAGGGGCTCTCTATATTTTCACATATCGGTACCGTACAAAGCAACACATATGCTACGATTGCCAGCCACGCATGCAGAGAGAGAGAGAGAGAGAGAGAGAGAGAGAGAGAGAGACGTAGGAAACATCATTTCAACACAACAGAGAATGATAGAAAGAAATATATATATATATATAAATATATATTTATGGGCGAGATGTCATTGTGTTACTCATGTTACTTCGGACAGAAATAAAAATAAAAATAAAACAAAGAGATATATGTATGTATACGCATATATATATGTGACAAAAATTTTCTCAATCTAATCGAAAACGAATATAAAAAAAATAGACGAATGAAAGAGTTAAATATATGTATAAAAAATCGTAAATAATGTCACAAAACTACGAATACGTAACGAGTGTAAATAAATATATTCCTGAACGAGATCGATAATCGATTGTTCCATTCGTGATTGCAAATTAGCCTATTACTAGGGGCTCTCTATATTTTCACATATCGGTACCTTACAAAGCAACACATATGATACGATTGCCAACCACGCATGCAGAGAAAGAGAAAGAGAGAGAGTGAGAGAGAGAGAGAGAGAGAGAGAGAGAGAGAGAGACGTAGGAAACATCATTTAAACACAACAGAGATAGATAGAAAGAAATATTTATATATATATATATAATTATATGCGAGTTGTCATTGTGTTACTCACGTTACTTCGGACAGAAATAAAAATAAAAATAAAACAAAGAGATATATGTGTGTGTGTATACACATATATATATATATGACAAAAATTTTCTCGATCTAATCGAAAACGAATATAAAAATAATAAACAAATGAGAGAGAGAAATACTTGTATAAAAAATCGTAAATAATGTCACAAAACTACGAATACGTAACGAGTGTAAATAAATATATTCCTGAACGAGATCGATAATCGATTGTTCCATTCGTGATTGCAAATTAGCCTATTACTAGGGGCTCTCTATATTTTCACATATCGGTACCTTACAAAGCAACACATATGATACGATTACCAACCACGCATGCAGAGAAAGAGAAAGAGAGAGAGTGAGAGAGAGAGAGAGAGAGAGAGAGACGTAGGAAACATCATTTAAACACAACAGAGATAGATAGAAAGAAATATTTATATATATATATATAATTATATGCGAGTTGTCATTGTGTTACTCACGTTACTTCGGACAGAAATAAAAATAAAAATAAAACAAAGAGATATATGTGTGTGTGTATACACATATATATATATGACAAAAATTTTCTCAATCTAATCGAAAACGAATATAAAAAAAATAGACGAATGAAAGAGTTAAATATATGTATAAAAAATCGTAAATAATGTCACAAAACTACGAATACGTAACGAGTGTAAATAAATATATTCGTGAACGAGATCGATAATCGATTGTTCCATACGTGATTGCAAATTAGCCTATTACTAGGGGCTCTCTATATTTTCACATATCGGTACCTTACAAAGCAACACATATAATACGATTGCCAACCACGCATGCAGAGAAAGAGAAAGAGAGAGAGTGAGAGAGAGAGAGAGAGAGAGAGACATAGGAAACTTCATTTCAACACAACAGAGAATGATAGAAAGAAATATATATATATAAATATATATATATATATTTATGGGCGAGATGTCATTGTGTTATTCACGTTACTTCGGACAGAAATAAAAATAAAAATAAAACAAAGAGGTATATGTGTGTGTGTATACACATATATATATATGACAAAAATTTTCTCAATCTAATCGAAAAAGAATATAAAAAAAATAGACGAATGAAAGAGTTAAATATATGTATAAAAAATCGTAAATAATGTCACAAAACTACGAATACGTAACGAGTGTAAATAAATATATTCGTGAACGAGATCGATAATCGATTGTTCCATACGTAATTGCAAATTAGCCTATTACTAGGGGCTCTCTATATTTTCACATATCGGTACCGTACAAAGCAACACATATGCTACGATTGCCAGCCACGCATGCAGAGAGAGAGAGAGTGAGAGAGAGAGAGAGAGAGAGAGAGAGAGACGTAGGAAACATCATTTCAACACAACAGAGAATGATAGAAAGAAATATATATATATAAATATATATATATATATATATATTTATGGGCGAGATGTCATTGTGTTACTCACGTTACTTCGGACAGAAATAAAAATAAAAATAAAACAAAGAGATATATGTGTGTGTGTATACACATATATATATATATGACAAAAATTTTCTCGATCTAATCGAAAACGAATATAAAAATAATAAACAAATGAGAGAGAGAAATACTTGTATAAAAAATCGTAAATAATGTCACAAAACTACGAATACGTAACGAGTGTAAATAAATATATTCCTGAACGAGATCGATAATCGATTGTTCCATTCGTGATTGCAAATTAGCCTATTACTAGGGGCTCTCTATATTTTCACATATCGGTACCTTACAAAGCAACACATATGATACGATTACCAACCACGCATGCAGAGAAAGAGAAAGAGAGAGAGTGAGAGAGAGAGAGAGAGAGAGAGAGACGTAGGAAACATCATTTAAACACAACAGAGATAGATAGAAAGAAATATTTATATATATATATATAATTATATGCGAGTTGTCATTGTGTTACTCACGTTACTTCGGACAGAAATAAAAATAAAAATAAAACAAAGAGATATATGTGTGTGTGTATACACATATATATATATGACAAAAATTTTCTCAATCTAATCGAAAACGAATATAAAAAAAATAGACGAATGAAAGAGTTAAATATATGTATAAAAAATCGTAAATAATGTCACAAAACTACGAATACGTAACGAGTGTAAATAAATATATTCGTGAACGAGATCGATAATCGATTGTTCCATACGTGATTGCAAATTAGCCTATTACTAGGGGCTCTCTATATTTTCACATATCGGTACCTTACAAAGCAACACATATAATACGATTGCCAACCACGCATGCAGAGAAAGAGAAAGAGAGAGAGTGAGAGAGAGAGAGAGAGAGAGAGACATAGGAAACTTCATTTCAACACAACAGAGAATGATAGAAAGAAATATATATATATAAATATATATATATATATTTATGGGCGAGATGTCATTGTGTTATTCACGTTACTTCGGACAGAAATAAAAATAAAAATAAAACAAAGAGGTATATGTGTGTGTGTATACACATATATATATATGACAAAAATTTTCTCAATCTAATCGAAAAAGAATATAAAAAAAATAGACGAATGAAAGAGTTAAATATATGTATAAAAAATCGTAAATAATGTCACAAAACTACGAATACGTAACGAGTGTAAATAAATATATTCGTGAACGAGATCGATAATCGATTGTTCCATACGTAATTGCAAATTAGCCTATTACTAGGGGCTCTCTATATTTTCACATATCGGTACCGTACAAAGCAACACATATGCTACGATTGCCAGCCACGCATGCAGAGAGAGAGAGAGTGAGAGAGAGAGAGAGAGAGAGAGAGAGAGACGTAGGAAACATCATTTCAACACAACAGAGAATGATAGAAAGAAATATATATATATAAATATATATATATATATATATATTTATGGGCGAGATGTCATTGTGTTACTCACGTTACTTCGGACAGAAATAAAAATAAAAATAAAACAAAGAGATATATGTGTGTGTGTATACACATATATATATATGCCAAAAATTTTCTCAATCTAATCGAAAACGAATATAAAAAAAATAGACGAATGAAAGAGTTAAATATATGTATAAAAAATCGTAAATAATGTCACAAAACTACGAATACGTAACGAGTGTAAATAAATATATTCGTGAACGAGATCGATAATTGATTGTTTCATACGTGATTGCAATTTTGCCTATTACTAGGGGCTCTCTATATTTTCCCATATCGGTACCGTACAAAGCAACACATATGATACGATTGCCAACCACGCAAGCAGAGAAAGAGAAAGAGAGAGAGTGAGAGAGAGAGAGAGAGAGAGAGAGAGACGTAGGAAACATCATTTCAACACAACAGAGAATGATAGAAAGAAATATATATATATAAATATATATATATATATATTTATGGGCGAGATGTCATTGTGTTATTCACGTTACTTCGGACAGAAATAAAAATAAAAATAAAACAAAGAGACATATGTATGTATACGCATATATATATGTGACAAAAATTTTCTCAATCTAATCGAAAACGAATATAAAAAAAATAGACGAATGAAAGAGTTAAATATATGTATAAAAAATCGTAAATAATGTCACAAAACTACGAATACGTAACGAGTGTAAATAAATATATTCGTGAACGAGATCGATAATCGATTGTTCCATACGTGATTGCAAATTAGCCTATTACTAGGGGCTCTCTATATTTTCACATATCGGTACCTTACAAAGCAACACATATAATACGATTGCCAACCACGCATGCAGAGAAAGAGAAAGAGAGAGAGTGAGAGAGAGAGAGAGAGAGAGAGACATAGGAAACATCATTTCAACACAACAGAGAATGATAGAAAGAAATATATATATATAAATATATATATATATTTATGGGCGAGATGTCATTGTGTTATTCACGTTACTTCGGACAGAAATAAAAATAAAAATAAAACAAAGAGGTATATGTGTGTGTGTATACACATATATATATATGACAAAAATTTTCTCAATCTAATCGAAAAAGAATATAAAAAAAATAGACGAATGAAAGAGTTAAATATATGTATAAAAAATCGTAAATAATGTCACAAAACTACGAATACGTAACGAGTGTAAATAAATATATTCGTGAACGAGATCGATAATCGATTGTTCCATACGTAATTGCAAATTAGCCTATTACTAGGGGCTCTCTATATTTTCACATATCGGTACCTTACAAAGCAGCACATATGATACGATTGCCAACCACGCATGCAGAGAAAGAGAAAGAGAGAGAGTGAGAGAGAGAGAGAGAGAGAGAGAGAGAGAAAGAGAGACGTAGGGAACATCATTTCAACACAACAGAGAATGATAGAAAGAAATATATATATATAAATATATATATATATATATATTTATGGGCGAGATGTCATTGTGTTATTCACGTTACTTCGGACAGAAATAAAAATAAAAATAAAACAAAGAGATATATGTGTGTGTGTATACACATATATATATATGACAAAAATTTTCTCAATCTAATCGAAAACGAATATAAAAAAAATAGACGAATGTAAGAGTTAAATATATGTATAAAAAATCGTAAATAATGTCACAAAACTACGAATACGTAACGAGTGTAAATAAATATATTCGTGAACGAGATCGATAATTGATTGTTTCATACGTGATTGCAAATTTGCCTATTACTAGGGGCTCTCTATATTTTCACATATCGGTACCGTACAAAGCAACACATATGCTACGATTGCCAGCCACGCATGTAGAGAGAGAGAGAGAGAGAGAGAGAGAGAGAGAGAGACGTAGGAAACATCATTTCAACACAACAGAGAATGATAGAAAGAAATATATATATATATATAAATATATATTTATGGGCGAGATGTCATTGTGTTACTCATGTTACTTCGGACAGAAATAAAAATAAAAATAAAACAAAGAGATATATGTATGTATACGCATATATATATGTGACAAAAATTTTCTCAATCTAATCGAAAACGAATATAAAAAAAATAGACGAATGAAAGAGTTAAATATATGTATAAAAAATCGTAAATAATGTCACAAAACTACGAATACGTAACGAGTGTAAATAAATATATTCCTGAACGAGATCGATAATCGATTGTTCCATTCGTGATTGCAAATTAGCCTATTACTAGGGGCTCTCTATATTTTCACATATCGGTACCTTACAAAGCAACACATATGATACGATTGCCAACCACGCATGCAGAGAAAGAGAAAGAGAGAGAGTGAGAGAGAGAGAGAGAGAGAGAGACGTAGGAAACATCATTTAAACACAACAGAGATAGATAGAAAGAAATATTTATATATATATATATATAATTATATGCGAGTTGTCATTGTGTTACTCACGTTACTTCGGACAGAAATAAAAATAAAAATAAAACAAAGAGATATATGTGTGTGTGTATACACATATATATATATGACAAAAATTTTCTCAATCTAATCGAAAACGAATATAAAAAAAATAGACGAATGAAAGAGTTAAATATTTGTATAAAAAATCGTAAATAATGTCACAAAACTACGAATACGTAACGAGTGTAAATAAATATATTCGTGAACGAGATCGATAATTGATTGTTTCATACGTGATTGCAAATTTGCCTATTACTAGGGGCTCTCTATATTTTCACATATCGGTACCGTACAAAGCAACACATATGCTACGATTGCCAACCACGCAAGCAGAGAAAGAGAAAGAGAGAGAGTGAGAGAGAGAGAGAGAGAGAGAGAGAGACGTAGGAAACATCATTTCAACACAACAGAGAATGATAGAAAGAAATATATATATATAAATATATATATATATATATATTTATGGGCGAGATGTCATTGTGTTATTCACGTTACTTCGGACAGAAATAAAAATAAAAATAAAACAAAGAGACATATGTATGTATACGCATATATATATGTGACAAAAATTTTCTCAATCTAATCGAAAACGAATATAAAAAAAATAGACGAATGAAAGAGTTAAATATATGTATAAAAAATCGTAAATAATGTCACAAAACTACGAATACGTAACGAGTGTAAATAAATATATTCGTGAACGAGATCGATAATCGATTGTTCCATACGTGATTGCAAATTAGCCTATTACAAGGGGCTCTCTATATTTTCACATATCGGTACCTTACAAAGCAACACATATAATACGATTGCCAACCACGCATGCAGAGAAAGAGAAAGAGAGAGAGTGAGAGAGAGAGAGAGAGAGAGAGAGACATAGGAAACATCATTTCAACACAACAGAGAATGATAGAAAGAAATATATATATATAAATATATATATATATATTTATGGGCGAGATGTCATTGTGTTATTCACGTTACTTCGGACAGAAATAAAAATAAAAATAAAACAAAGAGGTATATGTGTGTGTGTATACACATATATATATATGACAAAAATTTTCTCAATCTAATCGAAAAAGAATATAAAAAAAATAGACGAATGAAAGAGTTAAATATATGTATAAAAAATCGTAAATAATGTCACAAAACTACGAATACGTAACGAGTGTAAATAAATATATTCGTGAACGAGATCGATAATCGATTGTTCCATACGTAATTGCAAATTAGCCTATTACTAGGGGCTCTCTATATTTTCACATATCGGTACCTTACAAAGCAGCACATATGATACGATTGCCAACCACGCATGCAGAGAAAGAGAAAGAGAGAGAGTGAGAGAGAGAGAGAGAGAGAGAGAGAGAAAGAGAGACGTAGGGAACATCATTTCAACACAACAGAGAATGATAGAAAGAAATATATATATATAAATATATATATATATATATTTATGGGCGAGATGTCATTGTGTTATTCACGTTACTTCGGACAGAAATAAAAATAAAAATAAAACAAAGAGATATATGTGTGTGTGTATACACATATATATATATGACAAAAATTTTCTCAATCTAATCGAAAACGAATATAAAAAAAATAGACGAATGTAAGAGTTAAATATATGTATAATAAATCGTAAATAATGTCACAAAACTACGAATACGTAACGAGTGTAAATAAATATATTCGTGAACGAGATCGATAATTGATTGTTTCATACGTGATTGCAAATTTGCCTATTACTAGGGGCTCTCTATATTTTCAAATATCGGTACCATACAAAGCAACATATATGCTACGATTGCCAACCACGCATGCAGAGAAAGAGAAAGAGAGAGAGATAGAGAGAGAGAGAGAGAGAGAGAGACGTAGGAAACATCATTTAAACACAACAGAGATAGATAGAAAGAAATATATATATATATATATATATATATATATATATATATATATATATTTATATGCGAGTTGTCATTGTGTTACTCACGTGACTTCGGACAGAAAAAAAAATAAAAGTAAAACAAAGAGATATATGTGTGTGTGTACACACATATATATATATATGACAAAAATTTTCTCGATCTAATCGAAAACGAATATAAAAATAATAAACGAATGAGAGAGAGAAATACTTGTATAAGAAATCCTAAATAATGGCACAAAACTACGAATACGTAATGAGTGTAAATAAATATATTCGTGAACGAGATCGATAATCGATTGTTCCATACGTGATTGCAAATTAGCCTATTACTAGGGGCTCTCTATATTTTCACATATGGGTACCTTACAAAGCAACACATATGATACGATTGCCAACCACGCATGCAGAGAAAGAGAAACAGAGAGAGTGAGAGAGAGAGAGAGAGAGAGAGAGAGAGAGAGAGACGTAGGAAACATCATTTCAACTCAACAGAGAATGATAGAAAGAAATATATATATATAAGTATATTTATATATATATTTATGGGCGAGATGTCATTGTGTTATTCACGTTACTTCGGACAGAAATAAAAATAAAAATAAAACAAAGAGATATATGTGTGTGTGTATACACATATATATATATGACAAAAATTTTCTCAATCTAATCGAAAACGAATATAAAAAATAGACGAATGAAAGAGTTAAATATATGTATAAAAAATCGTAAATAATGTCACAAAACTACGAATACGTAACGAGTGTAAATAAATATATTCGTGAACGAGATCGATAATTGATTGTTTCATACGTGATTGCAAATTTGCCTATTACTAGGGGCTCTCTATATTTTCACATATCGGTACCGTACAAAGCAACAAATATGCTACGATTGCCAGCCACGCATGCAGAGAAATAGAAAGAGAGAGAGATAGATAGAGAGAGAGAGAGAGAGAGAGAGAGAGAGAGAGACGTAGGAAACATCATTTAAACACAACAGAGATAGATAGAAAGAAATATATATATATATATATATATATATATATATATATATATTTATATGCGAGTTGCCATTGTGTTACTCACGTTACTTCGGACAGAAAAAAAAATAAAAATAAAACAAAGAGATATATGTGTGTGTGTATACACATATATATATATGACAAAAATTTTCTCAATCTAATCGAAAACGAATATAAAAAAAATAGACGAATGAAAGAGTTAAATATATGTATAAAAAATCGTAAATAATGTCACAAAACTACGAATACGTAACGAGTGTAAATAAATATATTCGTGAACGAGATCGATAATCTATTGTTCCATACGTAATTGCAAATTAGCCTATTACTAGGGGCTCTCTATATTTTCACATATCGGTACCTTACAAAGCAGCACATATGATACGATTGCCAACCACGCATGCAGAGAAAGAGAAAGAGAGAGAGTGAGAGAGAGAGAGAGAGAGAGAGAGAGATAGAGACGTAGGAAACATCATTTAAACACAACAGTGATAGATATAAAGAAATATTTATATA
Organism: Dolichovespula sylvestris; assembly: GCA_918808275.2. Classification (NCBI taxonomy): domain Eukaryota; kingdom Metazoa; phylum Arthropoda; class Insecta; order Hymenoptera; family Vespidae; genus Dolichovespula; species Dolichovespula sylvestris. Next base: position 30,229 of record OU964986.1, on the reverse strand, counting down.
TATATATATATATATATATATATATATTTATATGCGAGTTGTCATTGTGTAACTCACGTTACTTCGGACAGAAATAAAAATAAAATAAAACAAAGAGATATATGTGTGTGTGTATACACATATATATATATATGACAAAAATTTTCTCGATCTAATCGAAAACGAAGATAAAAAAAATAAACGAATGAAAGAGTTAAATATTTCGATAAAAAATCGTAAATAATGTCACAAAACTACGAATACGTAACTAGTGTAAATTAATATATTCGTGAACGAGATCGATAATTGATTGTTTCATACGTGATTGCAAATTTGCCTATTACTAGGGGCTCTCTATATTTTCAAATATCGGTACCATACAAAGCAACATATATGCTACGATTGCCAACCACGCATGCAGAGAAAGAGAAAGAGAGAGAGATAGAGAGAGAGAGAGAGAGAGAGAGACGTAGGAAACATCATTTAAACACAACAGAGATAGATAGAAAGAAATATATATATATATATATATATATATATATTTATATGCGAGTTGTCATTGTGTTACTCACGTTACTTCGGACAGAAAAAAAAATAAAAGTAAAACAAAGAGATATATGTGTGTGTGTACACACATATATATATATATGACAAAAATTTTCTCGATCTAATCGAAAACGAATATAAAAATAATAAACGAATGAGAGAGAGAAATACTTGTATAAGAAATCCTAAATAATGGCACAAAACTACGAATACGTAACGAGTGTAAATAAATATATTCGTGAACGAGATCGATAATCGATTGTTCCATACGTGATTGCAAATTAGCCTATTACTAGGGGTTCTCTATATTATCACATATCGGTACCGAACAAAGCAAAATATATGCTACGATTGCCAACCACGCATGCATAGAAAGAGAAAGATAGAGAGATAGAGATAGAGAGAGAGAGAGAGAGAGAGAGAGACGTAGGAAACATCATTTAAACACAACAGAGATAGATAGAAAGAAATATTTATATATATATATATAATTATATGCGAGTTGTCATTGTGTTACTCACGTTACTTCGGACAGAAATAAAAATAAAAATAAAACAAAGAGATATATGTGTGTGTGTATACACATATATATATATATGACAAAAATTTTCTCGATCTAATCGAAAACGAAGTTAAAAAAAATAAAAGAATGAAAGAGTTAAATATTTGTATAAAAAATCGTAAATAATGTCACAAAACTACGAATACGTAACGAGTGTAAATAAATATATTCGTGAACGAGATCGATAATTGATTGTTTCATACGTGATTGCAAATTTGCCTATTACTAGGGGCTCTCTATATTTTCACATATCGGTACCGTACAAAGCAACACATATGCTACGATTGCCAGCCACGCATGCAGAGAGAGAGAGTGAGAGAGAGAGAGAGAGAGAGAGAGAGAGTGAGAGAGAGAGACGTAGGAAACATCATTTCAACACAACAGAGAATGATAGAAAGAAATATATATATATATATAAATATATATTTATGGGCGAGATGTCATTGTGTTACTCACGTTACTTCGGACAGAAATAAAAATAAAAATAAAACAAAGAGATATATGTATGTATACGCATATATATATGTGACAAAAATTTTCTCAATCTAATCGAAAACGAATATAAATAAAATAGACGAATGAAAGAGTTAAATATATGTATAAAATATCGTAAATAATGTCACAAAACTACGAATACGTAACGAGTGTAAATAAATATATTCGTGAACGAGATCGATAATCGATTGTTCCATACGTGATTGCAAATTAGCCTATTACTAGGGGCTCTCTATATTTTCACATATCGGTACCTTACAAAGCAACACATATGATACGATTGCCAACCACGCATGCAGAGAAAGAGAAAGAGAGAGAGTGAGAGAGAGAGAGAGAGAGAGAGAGAGAGAGAGACGTAGGAAACATCATTTAAACACAACAGAGATAGATAGAAAGAAATATATATATATATATATATATATATATATATATATATATTTATATGCGAGTTGTCATTGTGTTACTCACGTGACTTCGGACAGAAAAAAAAATAAAAGTAAAACAAAGAGATATATGTGTGTGTGTACACACATATATATATATATGACAAAAATTTTCTCGATCTAATCGAAAACGAATATAAAAATAATAAACGAATGAGAGAGAGAAATACTTGTATAAGAAATCCTAAATAATGGCACAAAACTACGAATACGTAACGAGTGTAAATAAATATATTCGTGAACGAGATCGATAATCGATTGTTCCATACGTGATTGCAAATTAGCCTATTACTAGGGGTTCTCTATATTATCACATATCGGTACCGAACAAAGCAAAATATATGCTACGATTGCCAACCACGCATGCATAGAAAGAGAAAGATAGAGAGATAGAGATAGAGAGAGAGAGAGAGAGAGAGAGAGACGTAGGAAACATCATTTAAACACAACAGAGATAGATAGAAAGAAATATTTATATATATATATATAATTATATGCGAGTTGTCATTGTGTTACTCACGTTACTTCGGACAGAAATAAAAATAAAAATAAAACAAAGAGATATATGTGTGTGTGTATACACATATATATATATATGACAAAAATTTTCTCGATCTAATCGAAAACGAATATAAAAAAATAGACGAATGAAAGAGTTAAATATATGTATAAAAAATCGTAAATAATGTCATAAAACTACGAATACGTAACGAGTGTAAATAAATATATTCGTGAACGAGATCGATAATTGATTGTTTCATACGTGATTGCAAATTTGCCTATTACTAGGGGCTCTCTATATTTTCACATATCGGTACCGTACAAAGCAACACATATGCTACGATTGCCAGCCACGCATGCAGAGAGAGAGAGAGAGAGAGAGAGAGAGAGAGAGAGAGAGACGTAGGAAACATCATTTCAACACAACAGAGAATGATAGAAAGAAATATATATATATATATAAATATATATTTATGGGCGAGATGTCATTGTGTTACTCATGTTACTTCGGACAGAAATAAAAATAAAAATAAAACAAAGAGATATATGTATGTATACGCATATATATATGTGACAAAAATTTTCTCAATCTAATCGAAAACGAATATAAAAAAAATAGACGAATGAAAGAGTTAAATATATGTATAAAAAATCGTAAATAATGTCACAAAACTACGAATACGTAACGAGTGTAAATAAATATATTCGTGAACGAGATCGATAATCGATTGTTCCATACGTGATTGCAAATTAGCCTATTACTAGGGGCTCTCTATATTTTCACATATCGGTACCTTACAAAGCAACACATATGATACGATTGCCAACCACGCATGCAGAGAAAGAGAAAGAGAGAGAGTGAGAGAGAGAGAGAGAGAGAGAGAGAGAGAGAGACGTAGGAAACATCATTTCAACACCACAGAGAATGATAGAAAGAAATATATATATATAAATATATATATATATATTTATGGGCGAGATGTCATTGTGTTACTCATGTTACTTCGGACAGAAATAAAAATAAAAATAAAACAAAGAGATATATGTATGTATACGCATATATATATGTGACAAAAATTTTCTCAATCTAATCGAAAACGGATATAAAAAAAATAGACGAATGAAAGAGTTAAATATATGTATAAAAAATCGTAAATAATGTCACAAAACTACGAATACGTAACGAGTGTAAATAAATATATTCATGAACGAGATCGATATTCGATTGTTCCATACGTGATTGCAAATTAGCCTATTACTAGGGGCTCTCTATATTTTCACATATCGGTACCTTACATAGCAACACATATGATACGATTGCCAACCACGCATGCAGAGAAAGAGAAAGAGAGAGAGTGAGAGAGAGAGAGAGAGAGAGAGAGAGAGAGAGAGAGACGTAGGGAACATCATTTCAACACAACAGAGAATGATAGAAAGAAATATATATATATAAATATATATATATATATATTTATGGGCGAGATGTCATTGTGTTATTCACGTTACTTCGGACAGAAGTAAAAATAAAAATAAAACAAAGAGATATATGTGTGTGTGTATACACATATATATATATGACAAAAATTTTCTCAATCTAATCGAAAACGAATATAAAAAAAATAGACGAATGAAAGAGTTAAATATATGTATAAAAAATCGTAAATAATGTCACAAAACTACGAATACGTAACGAGTGTAAATAAATATATTCGTGAACGAGATCGATAATTGATTGTTTCATACGTGATTGCAAATTTGCCTATTACTAGGGGCTCTCTATATTTTCACATATCGGTACCGTACAAAGCAACACATATGCTACGATTGCCAGCCACGCATGTAGAGAGAGAGAGAGTGAGAGAGAGAGAGAGAGAGAGAGAGAGAGACGTAGGAAACATCATTTCAACACAAGAGAATGATAGAAAGAAATATATATATATATATAAATATATATTTATGGGCGAGATGTCATTGTGTTACTCATGTTACTTCGGACAGAAATAAAAATAAAAATAAAACAAAGAGATATATGTATGTATACGCATATATATATGTGACAAAAATTTTCTCAATCTAAACGAAAACAAATATAAAAAAATAGACGAATGAAAGAGTTAAATATATGTATAAAAAATCGTAAATAATGTCACAAAACTACGAATACGTAACGAGTGTAAATAAATATATTCATGAACGAGATCGATAATCGATTGTTCCATACGTGATTGCAAATTAGCCTATTACTAGGGGCTCTCTATATTTTCACATATCGGTACCTTACAAAGCAACACATATGATACGATTGCCAACCACGCATGCAGAGAAAGAGAAAGAGAGAGAGTGAGAGAGAGAGAGAGAGAGAGAGAGAGACGTAGGAAACATCATTTAAACACAACAGAGATAGATAGAAAGAAATATATATATATATATAAATATATATTTATGGGCGAGATGTCATTGTGTTACTCATGTTACTTCGGACAGAAATAAAAATAAAAATAAAACAAAGAGATATATGTATGTATACGCATATATATATGTGACAAAAATTTTCTCAATCTAATCGAAAACGAATATAAAAAAAATAGACGAATGAAAGAGTTAAATATATGTATAAAAAATCGTAAATAATGTCACAAAACTACGAATACGTAACGAGTGTAAATAAATATATTCATGAACGAGATCGATAATCGATTGTTCCATACGTGATTGCAAATTAGCCTATTACTAGGGGCTCTCTATATTTTCACATATCGGTACCTTACAAAGCAACACATATGATACGATTGCCAACCACGCATGCAGAGAAAGAGAAAGAGAGAGAGTGAGAGAGAGAGAGAGAGAGAGACGTAGGAAACATCATTTAAACACAACAGAGATAGATAGAAAGAAATATTTATATATATATATATATAATTATATGCGAGTTGTCATTGTGTTACTCACGTTACTTCGGACAGAAATAAAAATAAAAATAAAACAAAGAGATATATGTGTGTGTGTATACACATATATATATATATGACAAAAATTTTCTCGATATAATCGAAAACGAAGTTAAAAAAAATAAAAGAATGAAAGAGTTAAATATTTGTATAAAAAATCGTAAATAATGTCACAAAACTACGAATACGTAACGAGTGTAAATAAATATATTCGTGAACGAGATCGATAATTGATTGTTTCATACGTGATTGCAAATTTGCCTATTACTAGGGGCTCTCTATATTTTCACATATCGGTACCGTACAAAGCAACACATATGCTACGATTGCCAGCCACGCATGCAGAAAGAGAGAGTGAGAGAGAGAGAGAGAGAGAGAGAGAGAGAGAGAGAGAGAGACGTAGGAAACATCATTTCAACACAACAGAGAATGATAGAAAGAAATATATATATATATATAAATATATATTTATGGGCGAGATGTCATTGTGTTACTCACGTTACTTCGGACAGAAATAAAAATAAAAATAAAACAAAGAGATATATGTATGTATACGCATATATATATGTGACAAAAATTTTCTCAATCTAATCGAAAACGAATATAAAAAAATAGACGAATGAAAGAGTTAAATATATGTATAAAAAATCGTAAATAATGTCATAAAACTACGAATACGTAACGAGTGTAAATAAATATATTCGTGAACGAGATCGATAATTGATTGTTTCATACGTGATTGCAAATTTGCCTATTACTAGGGGCTCTCTATATTTTCACATATCGGTACCGTACAAAGCAACACATATGCTACGATTGCCAGCCACGCATGCAGAGAGAGAGAGAGAGAGAGAGAGAGAGAGAGAGAGACGTAGGAAACATCATTTCAACACAACAGAGAATGATAGAAAGAAATATATATATATATATAAATATATATTTATGGGCGAGATGTCATTGTGTTACTCATGTTACTTCGGACAGAAATAAAAATAAAAATAAAACAAAGAGATATATGTATGTATACGCATATATATATGTGACAAAAATTTTCTCAATCTAATCGAAAACGAATATAAAAAAAATAGACGAATGAAATAGTTAAATATATGTATAAAAAATCGTAAATAATGTCACAAAACTACGAATACGTAACGAGTGTAAATAAATATATTCATGAACGAGATCGATAATCGATTGTTCCATACGTGATTGCAAATTAGCCTATTACTAGGGGCTCTCTATATTTTCACATATCGGTACCTTACAAAGCAACACATATGATACGATTGCCAACCACGCATGCAGAGAAAGAGAAAGAGAGAGAGTGAGAGAGAGAGAGAGAGAGAGAGAGAGAGAGACGTAGGAAACATCATTTAAACACAACAGAGATAGATAGAAAGAAATATATATATATATATAAATATATATTTATGGGCGAGATGTCATTGTGTTACTCATGTTACTTCGGACAGAAATAAAAATAAAAATAAAACAAAGAGATATATGTATGTATACGCATATATATATGTGACAAAAATTTTCTCAATCTAATCGAAAACGAATATAAAAAAATAGACGAATGAAAGAGTTAAATATATGTATAAAAAATCGTAAATAATGTCATAAAACTACGAATACGTAACGAGTGTAAATAAATATATTCGTGAACGAGATCGATAATTGATGTTTCATACGTGATTGCAAATTTGCCTATTACTAGGGGCTCTCTATATTTTCACATATCGGTACCGTACAAAGCAACACATATGCTACGATTGCCAGCCACGCATGCAGAGAGAGAGAGAGAGAGAGAGAGAGAGAGAGAGACGTAGGAAACATCATTTCAACACAACAGAGAATGATAGAAAGAAATATATATATATATATAAATATATATTTATGGGCGAGATGTCATTGTGTTACTCATGTTACTTCGGACAGAAATAAAAATAAAAATAAAACAAAGAGATATATGTATGTATACGCATATATATTTGTGACAAAAATTTTCTCAATCTAATCGAAAACGAATATAAAAAAAATAGACGAATGAAAGAGTTAAATATATGTATAAAAAATCGTAAATAATGTCACAAAACTACGAATACGTAACGAGTGTAAATAAATATATTCATGAACGAGATCGATATTCGATTGTTCCATACGTGATTGCAAATTAGCCTATTACTAGGGGCTCTCTATATTTTCACATATCGGTACCTTACAAAGCAACACATATGATACGATTGCCAACCACGCATGCAGAGAAAGAGAAAGAGAGAGAGTGAGAGAGAGAGAGAGAGAGAGAGAGAGAGAGAGAGAGAGAGAGAGAGACGTAGGAAACATCATTTCAACACAACAGAGAATGATAGAAAGAAATATATATATATAAATATATATATATATATATTTATGGGCGAGATGTCATTGTGTTATTCACGTTACTTCGGACAGAAGTAAAAATAAAAATAAAACAAAGAGATATATGTGTGTGTGTATACACATATATATATTTGACAAAAATTTTCTCAATCTAATCGAAAACGAATATAAAAAAAATAGACGAATGAAAGAGTTAAATATATGTATAAAAAATCGTAAATAATGTCACAAAACTACGAATACGTAACGAGTGTAAATAAATATATTCGTGAACGAGATCGATAATTGATTGTTTCATACGTGATTGCAAATTTGCCTATTACTAGGGGCTCTCTATATTTTCACATATCGGTACCGTACAAAGCAACACATATGCTACGATTGCCAGCCACGCATGTAGAGAGAGAGAGAGTGAGAGAGAGAGAGAGAGAGAGAGACGTAGGAAACATCATTTCAACACAACAGAGAATGATAGAAAGAAATATATATATATATATAAATATATATTTATGGGCGAGATGTCATTGTGTTACTCATGTTACTTCGGACAGAAATAAAAATAAAAATAAAACAAAGAGATATATGTATGTATACGCATATATATATGTGACAAAAATTTTCTCAATCTAATCGAAAACGGATATAAAAAAAATAGACGAATGAAAGAGTTAAATATATGTATAAAAAATCGTAAATAATGTCACAAAACTACGAATACGTAACGAGTGTAAATAAATATATTCATGAACGAGATCGATATTCGATTGTTCCATACGTGATTGCAAATTAGCCTATTACTAGGGGCTCTCTATATTTTCACATATCGGTACCTTACATAGCAACACATATGATACGATTGCCAACCACGCATGCAGAGAAAGAGAAAGAGAGAGAGTGAGAGAGAGAGAGAGAGAGAGAGAGAGAGACGTAGGAAACATCATTTAAACACAACAGAGATAGATAGAAAGAAATATATATATATATATAAATATATATTTATGGGCGAGATGTCATTGTGTTACTCATGTTACTTCGGACAGAAATAAAAATAAAAATAAAACAAAGAGATATATGTATGTATACGCATATATATATGTGACAAAAATTTTCTCAATCTAATCGAAAACGAATATAAAAAAAATAGACGAATGAAAGAGTTAAATATATGTATAAAAAATCGTAAATAATGTCACAAAACTACGAATACGTAACGAGTGTAAATAAATATATTCATGAACGAGATCGATAATCGATTGTTCCATACGTGATTGCAAATTAGCCTATTACTAGGGGCTCTCTATATTTTCACATATCGGTACCTTACAAAGCAACACATATGATACGATTGCCAACCACGCATGCAGAGAAAGAGAAAGAGAGAGAGTGAGAGAGAGAGAGAGAGAGAGACGTAGGAAACATCATTTAAACACAACAGAGATAGATAGAAAGAAATATTTATATATATATATATATAATTATATGCGAGTTGTCATTGTGTTACTCACGTTACTTCGGACAGAAATAAAAATAAAAATAAAACAAAGAGATATATGTGTGTGTGTATACACATATATATATATATGACAAAAATTTTCTCGATCTAATCGAAAACGAAGTTAAAAAAAATAAAAGAATGAAAGAGTTAAATATTTGTATAAAAAATCGTAAATAATGTCACAAAACTACGAATACGTAACGAGTGTAAATAAATATATTCGTGAACGAGATCGATAATTGATTGTTTCATACGTGATTGCAAATTTGCCTATTACTAGGGGCTCTCTATATTTTCACATATCGGTACCGTACAAAGCAACACATATGCTACGATTGCCAGCCACGCATGCAGAAAGAGAGAGTGAGAGAGAGAGAGAGAGAGAGAGAGAGAGAGACGTAGGAAACATCATTTCAACACAACAGAGAATGATAGAAAGAAATATATATATATATATAAATATATATTTATGGGCGAGATGTCATTGTGTTACTCACGTTACTTCGGACAGAAATAAAAATAAAAATAAAACAAAGAGATATATGTATGTATACGCATATATATATGTGACAAAAATTTTCTCAATCTAATCGAAAACGAATATAAAAAAATAGACGAATGAAAGAGTTAAATATATGTATAAAAAATCGTAAATAATGTCATAAAACTACGAATACGTAACGAGTGTAAATAAATATATTCGTGAACGAGATCGATAATTGATTGTTTCATACGTGATTGCAAATTTGCCTATTACTAGGGGCTCTCTATATTTTCACATATCGGTACCGTACAAAGCAACACATATGCTACGATTGCCAGCCACGCATGCAGAGAGAGAGAGAGAGAGAGAGAGAGAGAGAGAGAGAGACGTAGGAAACATCATTTAAACACAACAGAGATAGATAGAAAGAAATATATATATATATAAATATATATTTATGGGCGAGATGTCATTGTGTTACTCATGTTACTTCGGACAGAAATAAAAATAAAAATAAAACAAAGAGATATATGTATGTATACGCATATATATATGTGACAAAAATTTTCTCAATCTAATCGAAAACGAATATAAAAAAATAGACGAATGAAAGAGTTAAATATATGTATAAAAAATCGTAAATAATGTCATAAAACTACGAATACGTAACGAGTGTAAATAAATATATTCGTGAACGAGATCGATAATTGATTGTTTCATACGTGATTGCAAATTTGCCTATTACTAGGGGCTCTCTATATTTTCACATATCGGTACCGTACAAAGCAACACATATGCTACGATTGCCAGCCACGCATGCAGAGAGAGAGAGAGAGAGAGAGAGAGAGAGAGAGACGTAGGAAACATCATTTCAACACAACAGAGAATGATAGAAAGAAATATATATATATATATAAATATATATTTATGGGCGAGATGTCATTGTGTTACTCATGTTACTTCGGACAGAAATAAAAATAAAAATAAAACAAAGAGATATATGTATGTATACGCATATATATATGTGACAAAAATTTTCTCAATCTAATCGAAAACGAATATAAAAAAAATAGACGAATGAAAGAGTTAAATATATGTATAAAAAATCGTAAATAATGTCACAAAACTACGAATACGTAACGAGTGTAAATAAATATATTCATGAACGAGATCGATAATCGATTGTTCCATACGTGATTGCAAATTAGCCTATTACTAGGGGCTCTCTATATTTTCACATATCGGTACCTTACAAAGCAACACATATGATACGATTGCCAACCACGCATGCAGAGAAAGAGAAAGAGAGAGAGTGAGAGAGAGAGAGAGAGAGAGAGAGAGAGAGAGAGAGAGAGAGACGTAGGAAACATCATTTCAACACAACAGAGAATGATAGAAAGAAATATATATATATAAATATATATATATATATTTATGGGCGAGATGTCATTGTGTTACTCATGTTACTTCGGACAGAAATAAAAATAAAAATAAAACAAAGAGATATATGTATGTATACGCATATATATATGTGACAAAAATTTTCTCAATCTAATCGAAAACGGATATAAAAAAAATAGACGAATGAAAGAGTTAAATATATGTATAAAAAATCGTAAATAATGTCACAAAACTACGAATACGTAACGAGTGTAAATAAATATATTCATGAACGAGATCGATATTCGATTGTTCCATACGTGATTGCAAATTAGCCTATTACTAGGGGCTCTCTATATTTTCACATATCGGTACCGTACAAAGCAACACATATGCTACGATTGCCAGCCACGCATGTAGAGAGAGAGAGAGAGAGAGAGAGAGAGAGAGAGAGACGTAGGAAACATCATTTCAACACAACAGAGAATGATAGAAAGAAATATATATATATATATAAATATATATTTATGGGCGAGATGTCATTGTGTTAGTCATGTTACTTCGGACAGAAATAAAAATAAAAATAAAACAAAGAGATATATGTATGTATACGCATATATATATGTGACAAAAATTTTCTCAATCTAATCGAAAACGAATATAAAAAAAATAGACGAATGAAAGAGTTAAATATATGTATAAAAAATCGTAAATAATGTCACAAAACTACGAATACGTAACGAGTGTAAATAAATATATTCATGAACGAGATCGATAATCGATTGTTCCATACGTGATTGCAAATTTGCCTATTACTAGGGGCTCTCTATATTTTCACATATCGGTACCGTACAAAGCAACACATATGCTACGATTGCCAGCCACGCATGCAGAGAGAGAGAGAGAGAGAGAGAGAGAGAGAGAGAGACGTAGGAAACATCATTTCAACACAACAGAGAATGATAGAAAGAAATATATATATATATATAAATATATATTTATGGGCGAGATGTCATTGTGTTACTCATGTTACTTCGGACAGAAATAAAAATAAAAATAAAACAAAGAGATATATGTATGTATACGCATATATATATGTGACAAAAATTTTCTCAATCTAATCGAAAACGAATATAAAAAAAATAGACGAATGAAAGAGTTAAATATATGTATAAAAAATCGTAAATAATGTCACAAAACTACGAATACGTAACGAGTGTAAATAAATATATTCATGAACGAGATCGATAATCGATTGTTCCATACGTGATTGCAAATTAGCCTATTACTAGGGGCTCTCTATATTTTCACATATCGGTACCTTACATAGCAACACATATGATACGATTGCCAACCACGCATGCAGAGAAAGAGAAAGAGAGAGAGTGAGAGAGAGAGAGAGAGAGAGAGAGAGAGAGAGAGAGAGAGACGTAGGGAACATCATTTCAACACAACAGAGAATGATAGAAAGAAATATATATATATAAATATATATATATATATATTTATGGGCGAGATGTCATTGTGTTATTCACGTTACTTCGGACAGAAGTAAAAATAAAAATAAAACAAAGAGATATATGTGTGTGTGTATACACATATATATATATGACAAAAATTTTCTCAATCTAATCGAAAACGAATATAAAATAAATAGACGAATGAAAGAGTTAAATATATGTATAAAAAATCGTAAATAATGTCACAAAACTACGAATACGTAACGAGTGTAAATAAATATATTCGTGAACGAGATCGATAATTGATTGTTTCATACGTGATTGCAAATTTGCCTATTACTAGGGGCTCTCTATATTTTCACATATCGGTACCGTACAAAGCAACACATATGCTACGATTGCCAGCCACGCATGTAGAGAGAGAGAGAGTGAGAGAGAGAGAGAGAGAGAGAGAGACGTAGGAAACATCATTTCAACACAACAGAGAATGATAGAAAGAAATATATATATATATATAAATATATATTTATGGGCGAGATGTCATTGTGTTACTCATGTTACTTCGGACAGAAATAAAAATAAAAATAAAACAAAGAGATATATGTATGTATACGCATATATATATGTGACAAAAATTTTCTCAATCTAAACGAAAACGAATATAAAAAAAATAGACGAATGAAAGAGTTAAATATATGTATAAAAAATCGTAAATAATGTCACAAAACTACGAATACGTAACGAGTGTAAATAAATATATTCATGAACGAGATCGATAATCGATTGTTCCATACGTGATTGCAAATTAGCCTATTACTAGGGGCTCTCTATATTTTCACATATCGGTACCTTACAAAGCAACACATATGATACGATTGCCAACCACGCATGCAGAGAAAGAGAAAGAGAGAGAGTGAGAGAGAGAGAGAGAGAGAGAGAGAGAGACGTAGGAAACATCATTTAAACACAACAGAGATAGATAGAAAGAAATATATATATATATATAAATATATATTTATGGGCGAGATGTCATTGTGTTACTCATGTTACTTCGGACAGAAATAAAAATAAAAATAAAACAAAGAGATATATGTATGTATACGCATATATATATGTGACAAAAATTTTCTCAATCTAATCGAAAACGAATATAAAAAAAATAGACGAATGAAAGAGTTAAATATATGTATAAAAAATCGTAAATAATGTCACAAAACTACGAATACGTAACGAGTGTAAATAAATATATTCATGAACGAGATCGATAATCGATTGTTCCATACGTGATTGCAAATTAGCCTATTACTAGGGGCTCTCTATATTTTCACATATCGGTACCTTACAAAGCAACACATATGATACGATTGCCAACCACGCATGCAGAGAAAGAGAAAGAGAGAGAGTGAGAGAGAGAGAGAGAGAGAGACGTAGGAAACATCATTTAAACACAACAGAGATAGATAGAAAGAAATATTTATATATATATATATAATTATATGCGAGTTGTCATTGTGTTACTCACGTTACTTCGGACAGAAATAAAAATAAAAATAAAACAAAGAGATATATGTGTGTGTGTATACACATATATATATATATGACAAAAATTTTCTCGATCTAATCGAAAACGAAGTTAAAAAAAATAAAAGAATGAAAGAGTTAAATATTTGTATAAAAAATCGTAAATAATGTCACAAAACTACGAATACGTAACGAGTGTAAATAAATATATTCGTGAACGAGATCGATAATTGATTGTTTCATACGTGATTGCAAATTTGCCTATTACTAGGGGCTCTCTATATTTTCACATATCGGTACCGTACAAAGCAACACATATGCTACGATTGCCAGCCACGCATGCAGAGAGAGAGAGTGAGAGAGAGAGAGAGAGAGAGAGAGAGAGACGTAGGAAACATCATTTCAACACAACAGAGAATGATAGAAAGAAATATATATATATATATAAATATATATTTATGGGCGAGATGTCATTGTGTTACTCACGTTACTTCGGACAGAAATAAAAATAAAAATAAAACAAAGAGATATATGTATGTATACGCATATATATATGTGACAAAAATTTTCTCAATCTAATCGAAAACGAATATAAAAAAATAGACGAATGAAAGAGTTAAATATATGTATAAAAAATCGTAAATAATGTCATAAAACTACGAATACGTAACGAGTGTAAATAAATATATTCGTGAACAAGATCGATAATTGATTGTTTCATACGTGATTGCAAATTTGCCTATTACTAGGGGCTCTCTATATTTTCACATATCGGTACCGTACAAAGCAACACATATGCTACGATTGCCAGCCACGCATGCAGAGAGAGAGAGAGAGAGAGAGAGAGAGAGAGACGTAGGAAACATCATTTCAACACAACAGAAAATGATAGAAAGAAATATATATATATATATAAATATATATTTATGGGCGAGATGTCATTGTGTTACTCATGTTACTTCGGACAGAAATAAAAATAAAAATAAAACAAAGAGATATATGTATGTATACGCATATATATATGTGACAAAAATTTTCTCAATCTAATCGAAAACGAATATAAAAAAAATAGACGAATGAAAGAGTTAAATATATGTATAAAAAATCGTAAATAATGTCACAAAACTACGAATACGTAACGAGTGTAAATAAATATATTCATGAACGAGATCGATAATCGATTGTTCCATACGTGATTGCAAATTAGCCTATTACTAGGGGCTCTCTATATTTTCACATATCGGTACCTTACATAGCAACACATATGATACGATTGCCAACCACGCATGCAGAGAAAGAGAAAGAGAGAGAGTGAGAGAGAGAGAGAGAGAGAGAGAGAGAGAGAGAGAGAGACGTAGGGAACATCATTTCAACACAACAGAGAATGATAGAAAGAAATATATATATATAAATATATATATATATATATTTATGGGCGAGATGTCATTGTGTTATTCACGTTACTTCGGACAGAAGTAAAAATAAAAATAAAACAAAGAGATATATGTGTGTGTGTATACACATATATATATATGACAAAAATTTTCTCAATCTAATCGAAAACGAATATAAAAAAAATAGACGAATGAAAGAGTTAAATATATGTATAAAAAATCGTAAATAATGTCACAAAACTACGAATACGTAACGAGTGTAAATAAATATATTCGTGAACGAGATCGATAATTGATTGTTTCATACGTGATTGCAAATTTGCCTATTACTAGGGGCTCTCTATATTTTCACATATCGGTACCGTACAAAGCAACACATATGCTACGATTGCCAGCCACGCATGTAGAGAGAGAGAGAGTGAGAGAGAGAGAGAGAGAGAGAGAGACGTAGGAAACATCATTTCAACACAACAGAGAATGATAGAAAGAAATATATATATATATATAAATATATATTTATGGGCGAGATGTCATTGTGTTACTCATGTTACTTCGGACAGAAATAAAAATAAAAATAAAACAAAGAGATATATGTATGTATACGCATATATATATGTGACAAAAATTTTCTCAATCTAAACGAAAACGAATATAAAAAAAATAGACGAATGAAAGAGTTAAATATATGTATAAAAAATCGTAAATAATGTCACAAAACTACGAATACGTAACGAGTGTAAATAAATATATTCATGAACGAGATCGATAATCGATTGTTCCATACGTGATTGCAAATTAGCCTATTACTAGGGGCTCTCTATATTTTCACATATCGGTACCTTACAAAGCAACACATATGATACGATTGCCAACCACGCATGCAGAGAAAGAGAAAGAGAGAGAGTGAGAGAGAGAGAGAGAGAGAGAGAGAGAGAGAGACGTAGGAAACATCATTTAAACACAACAGAGATAGATAGAAAGAAATATATATATATATATAAATATATATTTATGGGCGAGATGTCATTGTGTTACTCATGTTACTTCGGACAGAAATAAAAATAAAAATAAAACAAAGAGATATATGTATGTATACGCATATATATATGTGACAAAAATTTTCTCAATCTAATCGAAAACGAATATAAAAAAAATAGACGAATGAAAGAGTTAAATATATGTATAAAAAATCGTAAATAATGTCACAAAACTACGAATACGTAACGAGTGTAAATAAATATATTCATGAACGAGATCGATAATCGATTGTTCCATACGTGATTGCAAATTAGCCTATTACTAGGGGCTCTCTATATTTTCACATATCGGTACCTTACAAAGCAACACATATGATACGATTGCCAACCACGCATGCAGAGAAAGAGAAAGAGAGAGAGTGAGAGAGAGAGAGAGAGAGAGACGTAGGAAACATCATTTAAACACAACAGAGATAGATAGAAAGAAATATTTATATATATATATATAATTATATGCGAGTTGTCATTGTGTTACTCACGTTACTTCGGACAGAAATAAAAATAAAAATAAAACAAAGAGATATATGTGTGTGTGTATACACATATATATATATATGACAAAAATTTTCTCGATCTAATCGAAAACGAAGTTAAAAAAAATAAAAGAATGAAAGAGTTAAATATTTGTATAAAAAATCGTAAATAATGTCACAAAACTACGAATACGTAACGAGTGTAAATAAATATATTCGTGAACGAGATCGATAATTGATTGTTTCATACGTGATTGCAAATTTGCCTATTACTAGGGGCTCTCTATATTTTCACATATCGGTACCGTACAAAGCAACACATATGCTACGATTGCCAGCCACGCATGCAGAGAGAGAGAGAGTGAGAGAGAGAGAGAGAGAGAGAGAGAGAGACGTAGGAAACATCATTTCAACACAACAGAGAATGATAGAAAGAAATATATATATATATATAAATATATATTTATGGGCGAGATGTCATTGTGTTACTCATGTTACTTCGGACAGAAATAAAAATAAAAATAAAACAAAGAGATATATGTATGTATACGCATATATATATGTGACAAAAATTTTCTCAATCTAATCGAAAACGAATATAAAAAAAATAGACGAATGAAAGAGTTAAATATATGTATAAAAAATCGTAAATAATGTCACAAAACTACGAATACGTAACGATTGTAAATAAATATATTCATGAACGAGATCGATAATCGATTGTTCCATACGTGATTGCAAATTAGCCTATTACTAGGGTCTCTCTATATTTTCACATATCGGTACCTTACAAAGCAACACATATGATACGATTGCCAACCACGCATGCAGAGAAAGAGAAAGAGAGAGAGTGAGAGAGAGAGAGAGAGAGAGAGAGAGAGAGAGAGAGAGAGACGTAGGAAACATCATTTAAACACAACAGAGATAGATAGAAAGAAATATATATATATATATAAATATATATTTATGGGCGAGATGTCATTGTGTTACTCATGTTACTTCGGACAGAAATAAAAATAAAAATAAAACAAAGAGATATATGTATGTATACGCATATATATATGTGACAAAAATTTTCTCAATCTAATCGAAAACGAATATAAAAAAAATAGACGAATGAAATAGTTAAATATATGTATAAAAAATCGTAAATAATGTCACAAGACTACGAATACGTAACGAGTGTAAATAAATATATTCATGAACGAGATCGATAATCGATTGTTCCATACGTGATTGCAAATTAGCCTATTACTAGGGGCTCTCTATATTTTCACATATCGGTACCTTACAAAGCAACACATATGATACGATTGCCAACCACGCATGCAGAGAAAGAGAAAGAGAGAGAGTGAGAGAGAGAGAGAGAGAGAGAGAGAGAGAGACGTAGGAAACATCATTTAAACACAACAGAGATAGATAGAAAGAAATATATATATATATATAAATATATATTTATGGGCGAGATGTCATTGTGTTACTCATGTTACTTCGGACAGAAATAAAAATAAAAATAAAACAAAGAGATATATGTATGTATACGCATATATATATGTGACAAAAATTTTCTCAATCTAATCGAAAACGAATATAAAAAAATAGACGAATGAAAGAGTTAAATATATGTATAAAAAATCGTAAATAATGTCATAAAACTACGAATACGTAACGAGTGTAAATAAATATATTCGTGAACGAGATCGATAATTGATTGTTTCATACGTGATTGCAAATTTGCCTATTACTAGGGGCTCTCTATATTTTCACATATCGGTACCGTACAAAGCAACACATATGCTACGATTGCCAGCCACGCATGCAGAGAGAGAGAGAGAGAGAGAGAGAGAGAGAGAGACGTAGGAAACATCATTTCAACACAACAGAGAATGATAGAAAGAAATATATATATATAAATATATATATATATATTTATGGGCGAGATGTCATTGTGTTACTCATGTTACTTCGGACAGAAATAAAAATAAAAATAAAACAAAGAGATATATGTATGTATACGCATATATATATGTGACAAAAATTTTCTCAATCTAATCGAAAACGGATATAAAAAAAATAGACGAATGAAAGAGTTAAATATATGTATAAAAAATCGTAAATAATGTCACAAAACTACGAATACGTAACGAGTGTAAATAAATATATTCATGAACGAGATCGATATTCGATTGTTCCATACGTGATTGCAAATTAGCCTATTACTAGGGGCTCTCTATATTTTCACATATCGGTACCGTACAAAGCAACACATATGCTACGATTGCCAGCCACGCATGTAGAGAGAGAGAGAGAGAGAGAGAGAGAGAGAGAGAGACGTAGGAAACATCATTTCAACACAACAGAGAATGATAGAAAGAAATATATATATATATATAAATATATATTTATGGGCGAGATGTCATTGTGTTACTCATGTTACTTCGGACAGAAATAAAAATAAAAATAAAACAAAGAGATATATGTATGTATACGCATATATATATGTGACAAAAATTTTCTCAATCTAATCGAAAACGAATATAAAAAAAATAGACGAATGAAAGAGTTAAATATATGTATAAAAAATCGTAAATAATGTCACAAAACTACGAATACGTAACGAGTGTAAATAAATATATTCATGAACGAGATCGATAATCGATTGTTCCATACGTGATTGCAAATTAGCCTATTACTAGGGGCTCTCTATATTTTCACATATCGGTACCTTACAAAGCAACACATATGATACGATTGCCAACCACGCATGCAGAGAAAGAGAAAGAGAGAGAGTGAGAGAGAGAGAGAGAGAGAGACGTAGGAAACATCATTTAAACACAACAGAGAATGATAGAAAGAAATATATATATATAAATATATATATATATATTTATGGGCGAGTTGTCATTGTGTTACTCACGTTACTTCGGACAGAAAAAAAAATAAAAATAAAACAAAGAGATATATGTGTGTGTGTACACACATATATATATATATGACAAAAATTTTCTCGATCTAATCGAAAACGAATATAAAAATAATAAACAAATGAGAGAGAGAAATACTTGTATAAGAAATCCTAAATAATGGCACAAAACTACGAATACGTAACTAGTGTAAATAAATATATTCGTGAAAGAGATCGATAATCGATTGTTCCATACGTGATTGCAAATTAGCCTATTACTAGGGGTTCTCTATATTATCACATATCGGTACCGAACAAAGCAAAATATATGCTACGATTGCCAACCACGCATGCAGAGAAAGAGAAAGAGAGAGAGATAGAGAGAGAGAGAGAGAGAGAGAGAGAGAGAGAGAGAGACGTAGGAAACATCATTTAAACACAACAGATATAGATAGAAAGAAATATTTATATATATATATATATAATTATATGCGACTTGTCATTGTGTTACTCACGTTACTTCGGACAGAAATAAAAATAAAAATAAAACAAAGAGATATATGTGTGTGTGTATACACATATATATATATATGACAAAAATTTTCTCGATCTAATCGAAAACGAAGTTAAAAAAAATAAAAGAATGAAAGAGTTAAATATTTGTATAAAAAATCGTAAATAATGTCACAAAACTACGAATACGTAACGAGTGTAAATAAATATATTCGTGAACGAGATCGATAATTGATTGTTTCATACGTGATTGCAAATTTGCCTATTACTAGGGGCTCTCTATATTTTCACATATCGGTACCGTACAAAGCAACACATATGCTACGATTGCCAGCCACGCATGCAGAGAGAGAGAGAGAGAGAGAGAGAGAGAGAGAGAGAGAGAGAGACGTAGGAAACATCATTTCAACACAACAGAGAATGATAGAAAGAAATATATATATATATATAAATATATATTTATGGGCGAGATGTCATTGTGTTACTCACGTTACTTCGGACAGAAATAAAAATAAAAATAAAACAAAGAGATATATGTGTGTGTGTATACACATATATATATATATGACAAAAATTTTCTCGATCTAATCGAAAACGAAGTTAAAAAAAATAAAAGAATGAAAGAGTTAAATATTTGTATAAAAAATCGTAAATAATGTCACAAAACTACGAATACGTAACGAGTGTAAATAAATATATTCGTGAACGAGATCGATAATTGATTGTTTCATACGTGATTGCAAATTTGCCTATTACTAGGGGCTCTCTATATTTTCACATATCGGTACCGTACAAAGCAACACATATGCTACGATTGCCAGCCACGCATGCAGAGAGAGAGAGAGAGAGAGAGAGAGAGAGAGAGAGAGAGAGAGAGAGACGTAGGAAACATCATTTCAACACAACAGAGAATGATAGAAAGAAATATATATATATATATAAATATATATTTATGGGCGAGATGTCATTGTGTTACTCACGTTACTTCGGACAGAAATAAAAATAAAAATAAAACAAAGAGATATATGTATGTATACGCATATATATATGTGACAAAAATTTTCTCAATCTAATCGAAAACGAATATAAAAAAATAGACGAATGAAAGAGTTAAATATATGTATAAAAAATCGTAAATAATGTCATAAAACTACGAATACGTAACGAGTGTAAATAAATATATTCGTGAACGAGATCGATAATTGATTGTTTCATACGTGATTGCAAATTTGCCTATTACTAGGGGCTCTCTATATTTTCACATATCGGTACCGTACAAAGCAACACATATGCTACGATTGCCAGCCACGCATGCAGAGAGAGAGAGAGAGAGAGAGAGAGAGAGAGAGACGTAGGAAACATCATTTCAACACAACAGAGATAGATAGAAAGAAATATATATATATATATAAATATGTATTTATGGGCGAGATGTCATTGTGTTACTCATGTTACTTCGGACAGAAATAAAAATAAAAATAAAACAAAGAGATATATGTATGTATACGCATATATATATGTGACAAAAATTTTCTCAATCTAATCGAAAACGAATATAAAAAAAATAGACGAATGAAAGAGTTAAATATATGTATAAAAAATCGTAAATAATGTCACAAAACTACGAATACGTAACGAGTGTAAATAAATATATTCATGAACGAGATCGATAATCGATTGTTCCATACGTGATTGCAAATTAGCCTATTACTAGGGGCTCTCTATATTTTCACATATCGGTACCTTACAAAGCAACACATATGATACGATTGCCAACCACGCATGCAGAGAAAGAGAAAGAGAGAGAGTGAGAGAGAGAGAGAGAGAGAGAGAGAGAGACGTAGGAAACATCATTTCAACACAACAGAGAATGATAGAAAGAAATATATATATATAAATATATATATATATATATATGGGCGAGATGTCATTGTGTTACTCATGTTACTTCGGACAGAAATAAAAATAAAAATAAAACAAAGAGATATATGTATGTATACGCATATATATATGTGACAAAAATTTTCTCAATCTAATCGAAAACGGATATAAAAAAAATAGACGAATGAAAGAGTTAAATATATGTATAAAAAATCGTAAATAATGTCACAAAACTACGAATACGTAACGAGTGTAAATAAATATATTCATGAACGAGATCGATATTCGATTGTTCCATACGTGATTGCAAATTAGCCTATTACTAGGGGCTCTCTATATTTTCACATATCGGTACCTTACATAGCAACACATATGATACGATTGCCAACCACGCATGCAGAGAAAGAGAAAGAGAGAGAGTGAGAGAGAGAGAGAGAGAGAGAGAGAGAGAGAGAGAGACGTAGGGAACATCATTTCAACACAACAGAGAATGATAGAAAGAAATATATATATATAAATATATATATATATATTTATGGGCGAGATGTCATTGTGTTATTCACGTTACTTCGGACAGAAGTAAAAATAAAAATAAAACAAAGAGATATATGTGTGTGTGTATACACATATATATATATGACAAAAATTTTCTCAATCTAATCGAAAACGAATATAAAAAAATAGACGAATGAAAGAGTTAAATATATGTATAAAAAATCGTAAATAATGTCATAAAACTACGAATACGTAACGAGTGTAAATAAATATATTCGTGAACGAGATCGATAATTGATTGTTTCATACGTGATTGCAAATTTGCCTATTACTAGGGGCTCTCTATATTTTCACATATCGGTACCGTACAAAGCAACACATATGCTACGATTGCCAGCCACGCATGCAGAGAGAGAGAGAGAGAGAGAGAGAGAGAGAGAGAGACGTAGGAAACATCATTTCAACACAACAGAGAATGATAGAAAGAAATATATATATATATATAAATATATATTTATGGGCGAGATGTCATTGTGTTACTCATGTTACTTCGGACAGAAATAAAAATAAAAATAAAACAAAGAGATATATGTATGTATACGCATATATATATGTGACAAAAATTTTCTCAATCTAATCGAAAACGAATATAAAAAAAATAGACGAATGGAAGAGTTAAATATATGTATAAAAAATCGTAAATAATGTCACAAAACTACGAATACGTAACGATTGTAAATAAATATATTCATGAACGAGATCGATAATCGATTGTTCCATACGTGATTGCAAATTAGCCTATTACTAGGGGCTCTCTATATTTTCACATATCGGTACCTTACAAAGCAACACATATGATACGATTGCCAACCACGCATGCAGAGAAAGAGAAAGAGAGAGAGTGAGAGAGAGAGAGAGAGAGAGAGAGAGAGAGACGTAGGAAACATCATTTCAACACAACAGAGAATGATAGAAAGAAATATATATATATAAATATATATATATATATTTATGGGCGAGATGTCATTGTGTTACTCATGTTACTTCGGACAGAAATAAAAATAAAAATAAAACAAAGAGATATATGTATGTATACGCATATATATATGTGACAAAAATTTTCTCAATCTAATCGAAAACGGATATAAAAAAAATAGACGAATGAAAGAGTTAAATATATGTATAAAAAATCGTAAATAATGTCACAAAACTACGAATACGTAACGAGTGTAAATAAATATATTCATGAACGAGATCGATATTCGATTGTTCCATACGTGATTGCAAATTAGCCTATTACTAGGGGCTCTCTATATTTTCACATATCGGTACCTTACATAGCAACACATATGATACGATTGCCAACCACGCATGCAGAGAAAGAGAAAGAGAGAGAGTGAGAGAGAGAGAGAGAGAGAGAGAGAGAGAGAGAGACGTAGGGAACATCATTTCAACACAACAGAGAATGATAGAAAGAAATATATATATATAAATATATATATATATATATTTATGGGCGAGATGTCATTGTGTTATTCACGTTACTTCGGACAGAAGTAAAAATAAAAATAAAACAAAGAGATATATGTGTGTGTGTATACACATATATATATATGACAAAAATTTTCTCAATCTAATCGAAAACGAATATAAAATAAATAGACGAATGAAAGAGTTAAATATATGTATAAAAAATCGTAAATAATGTCACAAAACTACGAATACGTAACGAGTGTAAATAAATATATTCGTGAACGAGATCGATAATTGATTGTTTCATACGTGATTGCAAATTTGCCTATTACTAGGGGCTCTCTATATTTTCACATATCGGTACCGTACAAAGCAACACATATGCTACGATTGCCAGCCACGCATGTAGAGAGAGAGAGAGTGAGAGAGAGAGAGAGAGAGAGAGAGACGTAGGAAACATCATTTCAACACAACAGAGAATGATAGAAAGAAATATATATATATATATAAATATATATTTATGGGCGAGATGTCATTGTGTTACTCATGTTACTTCGGACAGAAATAAAAATAAAAATAAAACAAAGAGATATATGTATGTATACGCATATATATATGTGACAAAAATTTTCTCAATCTAAACGAAAACGAATATAAAAAAAATAGACGAATGAAAGAGTTAAATATATGTATAAAAAATCGTAAATAATGTCACAAAACTACGAATACGTAACGAGTGTAAATAAATATATTCATGAACGAGATCAATAATCGATTGTTCCATACGTGATTGCAAATTAGCCTATTACTAGGGGCTCTCTATATTTTCACATATCGGTACCTTACAAAGCAACACATATGATACGATTGCCAACCACGCATGCAGAGAAAGAGAAAGAGAGAGAGTGAGAGAGAGAGAGAGAGAGAGAGAGACGTAGGAAACATCATTTAAACACAACAGAGATAGATAGAAAGAAATATATATATATATATAAATATATATTTATGGGCGAGATGTCATTGTGTTA
Organism: Dolichovespula sylvestris; assembly: GCA_918808275.2. Taxonomy (NCBI): domain Eukaryota; kingdom Metazoa; phylum Arthropoda; class Insecta; order Hymenoptera; family Vespidae; genus Dolichovespula; species Dolichovespula sylvestris. The sequence goes on along the minus strand of OU964986.1, from coordinate 4,831 downwards.
CTCATGTTACTTCGGACAGAAATAAAAATAAAAATAAAACAAAGAGATATATGTATGTATACGCATATATATATGTGACAAAAATTTTCTCAATCTAATCGAAAACGAATATAAAAAAAATAGACGAATGAAAGAGTTAAATATATGTATAAAAAATCGTAAATAATGTCACAAAACTACGAATACGTAACGAGTGTAAATAAATATATTCATGAACGAGATCGATAATCGATTGTTCCATACGTGATTGCAAATTAGCCTATTACTAGGGGCTCTCTATATTTTCACATATCGGTACCTTACAAAGCAACACATATGATACGATTGCCAACCACGCATGCAGAGAAAGAGAAAGAGAGAGAGTGAGAGAGAGAGAGAGAGAGAGACGTAGGAAACATCATTTAAACACAACAGAGATAGATAGAAAGAAATATTTATATATATATATATAATTATATGCGAGTTGTCATTGTGTTACTCACGTTACTTCGGACAGAAATAAAAATAAAAATAAAACAAAGAGATATATGTATGTATACGCATATATATATGTGACAAAAATTTTCTCAATCTAATCGAAAACGAATATAAAAAAATAGACGAATGAAAGAGTTAAATATATGTATAAAAAATCGTAAATAATGTCATAAAACTACGAATACGTAACGAGTGTAAATAAATATATTCGTGAACGAGATCGATAATTGATTGTTTCATACGTGATTGCAAATTTGCCTATTACTAGGGGCTCTCTATATTTTCACATATCGGTACCGTACAAAGCAACACATATGCTACGATTGCCAGCCACGCATGCAGAGAGAGAGAGAGAGAGAGAGAGAGAGAGAGAGACGTAGGAAACATCATTTCAACACAACAGAGAATGATAGAAAGAAATATATATATATAAATATATATATATATATTTATGGGCGAGATGTCATTGTGTTACTCATGTTACTTCGGACAGAAATAAAAATAAAAATAAAACAAAGAGATATATGTATGTATACGCATATATATATGTGACAAAAATTTTCTCAATCTAATCGAAAACGGATATAAAAAAAATAGACGAATGAAAGAGTTAAATATATGTATAAAAAATCGTAAATAATGTCACAAAACTACGAATACGTAACGAGTGTAAATAAATATATTCATGAACGAGATCGATATTCGATTGTTCCATACGTGATTGCAAATTAGCCTATTACTAGGGGCTCTCTATATTTTCACATATCGGTACCGTACAAAGCAACACATATGCTACGATTGCCAGCCACGCATGTAGAGAGAGAGAGAGAGAGAGAGAGAGAGAGAGAGAGACGTAGGAAACATCATTTCAACACAACAGAGAATGATAGAAAGAAATATATATATATATATAAATATATATTTATGGGCGAGATGTCATTGTGTTACTCATGTTACTTCGGACAGAAATAAAAATAAAAATAAAACAAAGAGATATATGTATGTATACGCATATATATATGTGACAAAAATTTTCTCAATCTAATCGAAAACGAATATAAAAAAAATAGACGAATGAAAGAGTTAAATATATGTATAAAAAATCGTAAATAATGTCACAAAACTACGAATACGTAACGAGTGTAAATAAATATATTCATGAACGAGATCGATAATCGATTGTTCCATACGTGATTGCAAATTAGCCTATTACTAGGGGCTCTCTATATTTTCACATATCGGTACCTTACAAAGCAACACATATGATACGATTGCCAACCACGCATGCAGAGAAAGAGAAAGAGAGAGAGTGAGAGAGAGAGAGAGAGAGAGACGTAGGAAACATCATTTAAACACAACAGAGAATGATAGAAAGAAATATATATATATAAATATATATATATATATTTATGGGCGAGTTGTCATTGTGTTACTCACGTTACTTCGGACAGAAAAAAAAATAAAAATAAAACAAAGAGATATATGTGTGTGTGTACACACATATATATATATATGACAAAAATTTTCTCGATCTAATCGAAAACGAATATAAAAATAATAAACGAATGAGAGAGAGAAATACTTGTATAAGAAATCCTAAATAATGGCACAAAACTACGAATACGTAACTAGTGTAAATAAATATATTCGTGAACGAGATCGATAATCGATTGTTCCATACGTGATTGCAAATTAGCCTATTACTAGGGGTTCTCTATATTATCACATATCGGTACCGAACAAAGCAAAATATATGCTACGATTGCCAACCACGCATGCAGAGAAAGAGAAAGAGAGAGAGATAGAGAGAGAGAGAGAGAGAGAGAGAGAGAGAGAGAGAGACGTAGGAAACATCATTTAAACACAACAGATATAGATAGAAAGAAATATTTATATATATATATATATAATTATATGCGACTTGTCATTGTGTTACTCACGTTACTTCGGACAGAAATAAAAATAAAAATAAAACAAAGAGATATATGTGTGTGTGTATACACATATATATATATATGACAAAAATTTTCTCGATCTAATCGAAAACGAAGTTAAAAAAAATAAAAGAATGAAAGAGTTAAATATTTGTATAAAAAATCGTAAATAATGTCACAAAACTACGAATACGTAACGAGTGTAAATAAATATATTCGTGAACGAGATCGATAATTGATTGTTTCATACGTGATTGCAAATTTGCCTATTACTAGGGGCTCTCTATATTTTCACATATCGGTACCGTACAAAGCAACACATATGCTACGATTGCCAGCCACGCATGCAGAGAGAGAGAGAGAGAGAGAGAGAGAGAGAGAGAGAGAGAGAGACGTAGGAAACATCATTTCAACACAACAGAGAATGATAGAAAGAAATATATATATATATATAAATATATATTTATGGGCGAGATGTCATTGTGTTACTCACGTTACTTCGGACAGAAATAAAAATAAAAATAAAACAAAGAGATATATGTGTGTGTGTATACACATATATATATATATGACAAAAATTTTCTCGATCTAATCGAAAACGAAGTTAAAAAAAATAAAAGAATGAAAGAGTTAAATATTTGTATAAAAAATCGTAAATAATGTCACAAAACTACGAATACGTAACGAGTGTAAATAAATATATTCGTGAACGAGATCGATAATTGATTGTTTCATACGTGATTGCAAATTTGCCTATTACTAGGGGCTCTCTATATTTTCACATATCGGTACCGTACAAAGCAACACATATGCTACGATTGCCAGCCACGCATGCAGAGAGAGAGAGAGAGAGAGAGAGAGAGAGAGAGAGAGAGAGAGAGACGTAGGAAACATCATTTCAACACAACAGAGAATGATAGAAAGAAATATATATATATATATAAATATATATTTATGGGCGAGATGTCATTGTGTTACTCACGTTACTTCGGACAGAAATAAAAATAAAAATAAAACAAAGAGATATATGTATGTATACGCATATATATATGTGACAAAAATTTTCTCAATCTAATCGAAAACGAATATAAAAAAATAGACGAATGAAAGAGTTAAATATATGTATAAAAAATCGTAAATAATGTCATAAAACTACGAATACGTAACGAGTGTAAATAAATATATTCGTGAACGAGATCGATAATTGATTGTTTCATACGTGATTGCAAATTTGCCTATTACTAGGGGCTCTCTATATTTTCACATATCGGTACCGTACAAAGCAACACATATGCTACGATTGCCAGCCACGCATGCAGAGAGAGAGAGAGAGAGAGAGAGAGAGAGAGAGACGTAGGAAACATCATTTCAACACAACAGAGATAGATAGAAAGAAATATATATATATATATAAATATGTATTTATGGGCGAGATGTCATTGTGTTACTCATGTTACTTCGGACAGAAATAAAAATAAAAATAAAACAAAGAGATATATGTATGTATACGCATATATATATGTGACAAAAATTTTCTCAATCTAATCGAAAACGAATATAAAAAAAATAGACGAATGAAAGAGTTAAATATATGTATAAAAAATCGTAAATAATGTCACAAAACTACGAATACGTAACGAGTGTAAATAAATATATTCATGAACGAGATCGATAATCGATTGTTCCATACGTGATTGCAAATTAGCCTATTACTAGGGGCTCTCTATATTTTCACATATCGGTACCTTACAAAGCAACACATATGATACGATTGCCAACCACGCATGCAGAGAAAGAGAAAGAGAGAGAGTGAGAGAGAGAGAGAGAGAGAGAGAGAGAGACGTAGGAAACATCATTTCAACACAACAGAGAATGATAGAAAGAAATATATATATATAAATATATATATATATATTTATGGGCGAGATGTCATTGTGTTACTCATGTTACTTCGGACAGAAATAAAAATAAAAATAAAACAAAGAGATATATGTATGTATACGCATATATATATGTGACAAAAATTTTCTCAATCTAATCGAAAACGAATATAAAAAAAATAGACGAATGAAAGAGTTAAATATATGTATAAAAAATCGTAAATAATGTCACAAAACTACGAATACGTAACGAGTGTAAATAAATATATTCATGAACGAGATCGATATTCGATTGTTCCATACGTGATTGCAAATTAGCCTATTACTAGGGGCTCTCTATATTTTCACATATCGGTACCTTACAAAGCAACACATATGATACGATTGCCAACCACGCATGCAGAGAAAGAGAAAGAGAGAGAGTGAGAGAGAGAGAGAGAGAGAGAGAGAGAGAGAGAGACGTAGGGAACATCATTTCAACACAACAGAGAATGATAGAAAGAAATATATATATATAAATATATATATATATATTTATGG
>OU964985.1:4155449-4326978 GCA_918808275.2 Dolichovespula sylvestris | reverse complement strand
CAACCCAGACGCAACCCAGACGCAACCCAGACGCAACCCAGACGCAACCCAGACGCAACCCAGACGCAACCCAGACGCAACCCAGACGCAACCCAGAAGCAACCCAGACGCAACCCAGACGCAACCCAGACGCAACCCAGACGCAACCCAGACGCAACCCAGACGCAACCCAGACGCAACCCAGACGCAACCCAGACGCAACCCAGACGCAACCCAGACGCAACCCAGACGCAACCCAGACGCAACCCAGACGCAACCCAGACGCAACCCAGACGCAACCCAGACGCAACCCAGACGCAACCCAGACGCAACCCAGACGCAACCCAGACGCAACCCAGACGCAACCCAGACGCAACCCAGACGCAACCCAGACGCAACCCAGACGCAACCCAGACGCAACCCAGACGCAACCCAGACGCAACCCAGACGCAACCCAGACGCAACCCAGACGCAACCCAGACGCAACCCAGACGCAACCCAGACGCAACCCAGACGCAACCCAGACGCAACCCAGACGCAACCCAGACGCAACCCAGACGCAACCCAGACGCAACCCAGACGCAACCCAGACGCAACCCAGACGCAACCCAGACGCAACCCAGACGCAACCCAGACGCAACCCAGACGCAACCCAGACGCAACCCAGACGCAACCCAGACGCAACCCAGACGCAACCCAGACGCAACCCAGACGCAACCCAGACGCAACCCAGACGCAACCCAGACGCAACCCAGACGCAACCCAGACGCAACCCAGACGCAACCCAGACGCAACCCAGACGCAACCCAGACGCAACCCAGACGCAACCCAGACGCAACCCAGACGCAACCCAGACGCAACCCAGACGCAACCCAGACGCAACCCAGACGCAACCCAGACGCAACCCAGACGCAACCCAGACGCAACCCAGACGCAACCCAGACGCAACCCAGACGCAACCCAGACGCAACCCAGACGCAACCCAGACGCAACCCAGACGCAACCCAGACGCAACCCAGACGCAACCCAGACGCAACCCAGACGCAACCCAGACGCAACCCAGACGCAACCCAGACGCAACCCAGACGCAACCCAGACGCAACCCAGACGCAACCCAGACGCAACCCAGACGCAACCCAGACGCAACCCAGACGCAACCCAGACGCAACCCAGACGCAACCCAGACGCAACCCAGACGCAACCCAGACGCAACCCAGACGCAACCCAGACGCAACCCAGACGCAACCCAGACGCAACCCAGACGCAACCCAGACGCAACCCAGACGCAACCCAGACGCAACCCAGACGCAACCCAGACGCAACCCAGACGCAACCCAGACGCAACCCAGACGCAACCCAGACGCAACCCAGACGCAACCCAGACGCAACCCAGACGCAACCCAGACGCAACCCAGACGCAACCCAGACGCAACCCAGACGCAACCCAGACGCAACCCAGACGCAACCCAGACGCAACCCAGACGCAACCCAGACGCAACCCAGACGCAACCCAGACGCAACCCAGACGCAACCCAGACGCAACCCAGACGCAACCCAGACGCAACCCAGACGCAACCCAGACGCAACCCAGACGCAACCCAGACGCAACCCAGACGCAACCCAGACGCAACCCAGACGCAACCCAGACGCAACCCAGACGCAACCCAGACGCAACCCAGACGCAACCCAGACGCAACCCAGACGCAACCCAGACGCAACCCAGACGCAACCCAGACGCAACCCAGACGCAACCCAGACGCAACCCAGACGCAACCCAGACGCAACCCAGACGCAACCCAGACGCAACCCAGACGCAACCCAGACGCAACCCAGACGCAACCCAGACGCAACCCAGACGCAACCCAGACGCAACCCAGACGCAACCCAGACGCAACCCAGACGCAACCCAGACGCAACCCAGACGCAACCCAGACGCAACCCAGACGCAACCCAGACGCAACCCAGACGCAACCCAGACGCAACCCAGACGCAACCCAGACGCAACCCAGACGCAACCCAGACGCAACCCAGACGCAACCCAGACGCAACCCAGACGCAACCCAGACGCAACCCAGACGCAACCCAGACGCAACCCAGACGCAACCCAGACGCAACCCAGACGCAACCCAGACGCAACCCAGACGCAACCCAGACGCAACCCAGACGCAACCCAGACGCAACCCAGACGCAACCCAGACGCAACCCAGACGCAACCCAGACGCAACCCAGACGCAACCCAGACGCAACCCAGACGCAACCCAGACGCAACCCAGACGCAACCCAGACGCAACCCAGACGCAAACTTAGTTTAGATTTAGACGCAACCCAGACGCAAACTTAGTTTAGATTTAGACGCAACCCAGACGCAAACTTAGTTTAGATTTAGACGCAACCCAGACGCAAACTTAGTTTAGATTTAGACGCAACCCAGACGCAAACTTAGTTTAGATTTAGACGCAACCCAGACGCAAACTTAGTTTAGATTTAGACGCAACCCAGACGCAAACTTAGTTTAGATTTAGACGCAACCCAGACGCAAACTTAGTTTAGACTTAGACGCAGTCCACACGCAACCGTATAAAAACGCAGGCCAACCCAGACGCAACCCAGACGCAACCCAGACGCAACCCAGACGCAACCCAGACGCAACCCAGACGCAACCCAGACGCAACCCAGACGCAACCCAGACGCAACCCAGACGCAACCCAGACGCAAACTTAGTTTAGATTTAGACGCAACCCAGACGCAAACTTAGTTTAGATGTAGACGCAACCCAGACGCAAACTTAGTTTAGATTTAGACGCAACCCAGACGCAAACTTAGTTTAGATTTAGACGCAACCCAGACGCAAACTTAGTTTAGATTTAGACGCAACCCAGACGCAAACTTAGTTTAGATTTAGACGCAACCCAGACGCAAACTTAGTTTAGACTTAGACGCAGTCCACACGCAACCGTATAAAAACGCAGGCCAACCCAGACGCAACCCAGACGCAACCCAGACGCAACCCAGACGCAACCCAGACGCAACCCAGACGCAACCCAGACGCAACCCAGACGCAACCCAGACGCAACCCAGACGCAACCCAGACGCAACCCAGACGCAACCCAGACGCAACCCAGACGCAACCCAGACGCAACCCAGACGCAACCCAGACGCAACCCAGACGCAACCCAGACGCAACCCAGACGCAACCCAGACGCAACCCAGACGCAACCCAGACGCAACCCAGACGCAACCCAGACGCAACCCAGACGCAAACTTAGTTTAGATTTAGACGCAACCCAGACGCAACCCAGACGCAAACTTAGTTTAGATTTAGACGCAACCCAGACGCAAACTTAGTTTAGACTTAGACGCAGTCCACACGCAACAGTATAAAAACGCAGGCCAACCCAGACGCAACCCAGACGCAACCCAGACGCAACCCAGACGCAACCCAGACGCAACCCAGACGCAACCCAGACGCAACCCAGACGCAACCCAGACGCAACCCAGACGCAACCCAGACGCAACCCAGACGCAACCCAGACGCAACCCAGACGCAACCCAGACGCAACCCAGACGCAACCCAGACGCAACCCAGACGCAACCCAGACGCAACCCAGACGCAAACTTAGTTTAGATTTAGACGCAACCCAGACGCAAACTTAGTTTAGATGTAGACGCAACCCAGACGCAAACTTAGTTTAGATTTAGACGCAACCCAGACGCAAACTTAGTTTAGATTTAGACGCAACCCAGACGCAAACTTAGTTTAGATTTAGACGCAACCCAGACGCAAACTTAGTTTAGATTTAGACGCAACCCAGACGCAAACTTAGTTTAGATTTAGACGCAACCCAGACGCAAACTTAGTTTAGATTTAGACGCAACCCAGACGCAAACTTAGTTTAGATTTAGACGCAACCCAGACGCAAACTTAGTTTAGACTTAGACGCAGTCCACACGCAACCGTATAAAAACGCAGGCCAACCCAGACGCAACCCAGACGCAACCCAGACGCAACCCAGACGCAACCCAGACGCAACCCAGACGCAACCCAGACGCAACCCAGACGCAACCCAGACGCAACCCAGACGCAACCCAGACGCAAACTTAGTTTAGATTTAGACGCAACCCAGACGCAAACTTAGTTTAGATGTAGACGCAACCCAGACGCAAACTTAGTTTAGATTTAGACGCAACCCAGACGCAAACTTAGTTTAGATTTAGACGCAACCCAGACGCAAACTTAGTTTAGATTTAGACGCAACCCAGACGCAAACTTAGTTTAGATTTAGACGCAACCCAGACGCAAACTTAGTTTAGACTTAGACGCAGTCCACACGCAACCGTATAAAAACGCAGGCCAACCCAGACGCAACCCAGACGCAACCCAGACGCAACCCAGACGCAACCCAGACGCAACCCAGACGCAACCCAGACGCAACCCAGACGCAACCCAGACGCAACCCAGACGCAACCCAGACGCAACCCAGACGCAACCCAGACGCAACCCAGACGCAACCCAGACGCAACCCAGACGCAACCCAGACGCAACCCAGACGCAACCCAGACGCAACCCAGACGCAACCCAGACGCAACCCAGACGCAACCCAGACGCAACCCAGACGCAACCCAGACGCAACCCAGACGCAACCCAGACGCAAACTTAGTTTAGATTTAGACGCAACCCAGACGCAAACTTAGTTTAGATTTAGACGCAACCCAGACGCAAACTTAGTTTAGATTTAGACGCAACCCAGACGCAAACTTAGTTTAGACTTAGACGCAGTCCACACGCAACCGTATAAAAACGCAGGCCAACCCAGACGCAACCCAGACGCAACCCAGACGCAACCCAGACGCAACCCAGACGCAACCCAGACGCAAACTTAGTTTAGATTTAGACGCAACCCAGACGCAAACTTAGTTTAGACTTAGACGCAGTCCACACGCAACAGTATAAAAACGCAGGCCAACCCAGACGCAACCCAGACGCAACCCAGACGCAACTCAGACGCAAACTTAGTTTAGATTTAGACGCAAACTTAGTTTAGATTTAGATGCAACCCAGACGCAAACTTAGTTTAGATTTAGACGCAACCCAGACGCAAACTTAGTTTAGACTTAGACGCAGTCCACACGCAACCGTATAAAAACGCAGGCCAACCCAGACGCAACCCAGACGCAACCCAGACGCAACCCAGACGCAACCCAGACGCAACCCAGACGCAACCCAGACGCAACCCAGACGCAACCCAGACGCAACCCAGACGCAAACTTAGTTTAGATTTAGACGCAACCCAGACGCAAACTTAGTTTAGATGTAGACGCAACCCAGACGCAAACTTAGTTTAGATTTAGACGCAACCCAGACGCAAACTTAGTTTAGATTTAGACGCAACCCAGACGCAAACTTAGTTTAGATTTAGACGCAACCCAGACGCAAACTTAGTTTAGATTTAGACGCAACCCAGACGCAAACTTAGTTTAGATTTAGACGCAACCCAGACGCAAACTTAGTTTAGATTTAGACGCAACCCAGACGCAAACTTAGTTTAGATTTAGACGCAACCCAGACGCAAACTTAGTTTAGACTTAGACGCAGTCCACACGCAACCGTATAAAAACGCAGGCCAACCCAGACGCAACCCAGACGCAACCCAGACGCAACCCAGACGCAACCCAGACGCAACCCAGACGCAACCCAGACGCAACCCAGACGCAACCCAGACGCAACCCAGACGCAACCCAGACGCAAACTTAGTTTAGATTTAGACGCAACCCAGACGCAAACTTAGTTTAGATGTAGACGCAACCCAGACGCAAACTTAGTTTAGATTTAGACGCAACCCAGACGCAAACTTAGTTTAGATTTAGACGCAACCCAGACGCAAACTTAGTTTAGATTTAGACGCAACCCAGACGCAAACTTAGTTTAGATTTAGACGCAACCCAGACGCAAACTTAGTTTAGACTTAGACGCAGTCCACACGCAACCGTATAAAAACGCAGGCCAACCCAGACGCAACCCAGACGCAACCCAGACGCAACCCAGACGCAACCCAGACGCAACCCAGACGCAACCCAGACGCAACCCAGACGCAACCCAGACGCAACCCAGACGCAACCCAGACGCAACCCAGACGCAACCCAGACGCAACCCAGACGCAACCCAGACGCAACCCAGACGCAACCCAGACGCAACCCAGACGCAACCCAGACGCAACCCAGACGCAACCCAGACGCAACCCAGACGCAACCCAGACGCAACCCAGACGCAACCCAGACGCAACCCAGACGCAACCCAGACGCAACCCAGACGCAACCCAGACGCAACCCAGACGCAAACTTAGTTTAGATTTAGACGCAACCCAGACGCAAACTTAGTTTAGATGTAGACGCAACCCAGACGCAAACTTAGTTTAGATTTAGACGCAACCCAGACGCAAACTTAGTTTAGATTTAGACGCAACCCAGACGCAAACTTAGTTTAGATTTAGACGCAACCCAGACGCAAACTTAGTTTAGATTTAGACGCAACCCAGACGCAAACTTAGTTTAGATTTAGACGCAACCCAGACGCAAACTTAGTTTAGACTTAGACGCAGTCCACACGCAACCGTATAAAAACGCAGGCCAACCCAGACGCAACCCAGACGCAACCCAGACGCAACCCAGACGCAACCCAGACGCAACCCAGACGCAACCCAGACGCAACCCAGACGCAACCCAGACGCAAACTTAGTTTAGATTTAGACGCAACCCAGACGCAAACTTAGTTTAGATGTAGACGCAACCCAGACGCAAACTTAGTTTAGATTTAGACGCAACCCAGACGCAAACTTAGTTTAGATTTAGACGCAACCCAGACGCAAACTTAGTTTAGATTTAGACGCAACCCAGACGCAAACTTAGTTTAGATTTAGACGCAACCCAGACGCAAACTTAGTTTAGACTTAGACGCAGTCCACACGCAACAGTATAAAAACGCAGGCCAACCCAGACGCAACCCAGACGCAAACTTAGTTTAGATTTAGACGCAACCCAGACGCAAACTTAGTTTAGACTTAGACGCAGTCCACACGCAACAGTATAAAAACGCAGGCCAACCCAGACGCAACCCAGACGCAACCCAGACGCAACTCAGACGCAAACTTAGTTTAGATTTAGACGCAAACTTAGTTTAGATTTAGATGCAACCCAGACGCAAACTTAGTTTAGATTTAGACGCAACCCAGACGCAAACTTAGTTTAGACTTAGACGCAGTCCACACGCAACCGTATAAAAACGCAGGCCAACCCAGACGCAACCCAGACGCAACCCAGACGCAACCCAGACGCAACCCAGACGCAACCCAGACGCAACCCAGACGCAACCCAGACGCAACCCAGACGCAACCCAGACGCAAACTTAGTTTAGATTTAGACGCAACCCAGACGCAAACTTAGTTTAGATGTAGACGCAACCCAGACGCAAACTTAGTTTAGATTTAGACGCAACCCAGACGCAAACTTAGTTTAGATTTAGACGCAACCCAGACGCAAACTTAGTTTAGATTTAGACGCAACCCAGACGCAAACTTAGTTTAGATTTAGACGCAACCCAGACGCAAACTTAGTTTAGATTTAGACGCAACCCAGACGCAAACTTAGTTTAGATTTAGACGCAACCCAGACGCAAACTTAGTTTAGATTTAGACGCAACCCAGACGCAAACTTAGTTTAGACTTAGACGCAGTCCACACGCAACCGTATAAAAACGCAGGCCAACCCAGACGCAACCCAGACGCAACCCAGACGCAACCCAGACGCAACCCAGACGCAACCCAGACGCAACCCAGACGCAACCCAGACGCAACCCAGACGCAACCCAGACGCAACCCAGACGCAAACTTAGTTTAGATTTAGACGCAACCCAGACGCAAACTTAGTTTAGATGTAGACGCAACCCAGACGCAAACTTAGTTTAGATTTAGACGCAACCCAGACGCAAACTTAGTTTAGATTTAGACGCAACCCAGACGCAAACTTAGTTTAGATTTAGACGCAACCCAGACGCAAACTTAGTTTAGATTTAGACGCAACCCAGACGCAAACTTAGTTTAGACTTAGACGCAGTCCACACGCAACCGTATAAAAACGCAGGCCAACCCAGACGCAACCCAGACGCAACCCAGACGCAACCCAGACGCAACCCAGACGCAACCCAGACGCAACCCAGACGCAACCCAGACGCAACCCAGACGCAACCCAGACGCAACCCAGACGCAACCCAGACGCAACCCAGACGCAACCCAGACGCAACCCAGACGCAACCCAGACGCAACCCAGACGCAACCCAGACGCAACCCAGACGCAACCCAGACGCAACCCAGACGCAACCCAGACGCAACCCAGACGCAACCCAGACGCAACCCAGACGCAACCCAGACGCAACCCAGACGCAAACTTAGTTTAGATTTAGACGCAACCCAGACGCAAACTTAGTTTAGATTTAGACGCTACCCAGACGCAAACTTAGTTTAGATTTAGACGCAACCCAGACGCAAACTTAGTTTAGACTTAGACGCAGTCCACACGCAACCGTATAAAAACGAAACCCAACCCAGACGCAACCCAGACGCAACCCAGACGCAACCCAGACGCAACCCAGACGCAACCCAGACGCAACCCAGACGCAACCCAGACGCAAACTTAGTTTAGACTTAGACGCAGTCCACACGCAACCGCATAAAAACGCAGACGCAAACTTAGTTTAGACTTAGACGCAGTCCACACGCAACCGTATAAAAACGAAACCCAACCCAGACGCAACCCAGACGCAACCCAGACGCAACCCAGACGCAACCCAGACGCAACCCAGACGCAACCCAGACGCAACCCAGACGCAACCCAGACGCAAACTTAGTTTAGACTTAGACGCAGTCCACACGCAACCGCATAAAAACGCAGACGCAAACTTAGTTTAGACTTAGACGCAGTCCACACGCAACCGTATAAAAACGAAACCCAACCCAGACGCAACCCAGACGCAACCCAGACGCAACCCAGACGCAACCCAGACGCAACCCAGACGCAACCCAGACGCAACCCAGACGCAACCCAGACGCAACCCAGACGCAACCCAGACGCAACCCAGACGCAACCCAGACGCAACCCAGACGCAACCCAGACGCAACCCAGACGCAACCCAGACGCAACCCAGACGCAACCCAGACGCAACCCAGACGCAAACTTAGTTTAGATTTAGACGCAACCCAGACGCAAACTTAGTGTAGATTTAGACGCAACCCAGACGCAAACTTAGTTTAGATTTAGACGCAACCCAGACGCAAACTTAGTTTAGATTTAGACGCAACCCAGACGCAAACTTAGTTTAGATTTAGACGCAACCCAGACGCAAACTTAGTTTAGATTTAGACGCAACCCAGACGCAAACTTAGTTTAGATTTAGACGCAACCCAGACGCAAACTTAGTTTAGATTTAGACGCAACCCAGACGCAAACTTAGTTTAGACTTAGACGCAATCCACACGCAACAGTATAAAAACGCAGGCCAACCCAGACGCAACCCAGACGCAAACTTAGTTTAGATTTAGACGCAACCCAGACGCAAACTTAGTTTAGACTTAGACGCAGTCCACACGCAACAGTATAAAAACGCAGGCCAACCCAGACGCAACCCAGACGCAAACTTAGTTTAGATTTAGACGCAACCCAGACGCAAACTTAGTTTAGACTTAGACGCAGTCCACACGCAACAGTATAAAAACGCAGGCCAACCCAGACGCAACCCAGACGCAACCCAGACGCAACCCAGACGCAAACTTAGTTTAGATTTAGACGCAAACTTAGTTTAGATTTAGATGCAACCCAGACGCAAACTTAGTTTAGATTTAGACGCAACCCAGACGCAAACTTAGTTTAGACTTAGACGCAGTCCACACGCAACCGTATAAAAACGCAGGCCAACCCAGACGCAACCCAGACGCAACCCAGACGCAACCCAGACGCAACCCAGACGCAACCCAGACGCAAACTTAGTTTAGATTTAGACGCAAGCCAGACGCAAACTTAGTTTAGACTTAGACGCAGTCCACACGCAACAGTATAAAAACGCAGGCCAACCCAGACGCAAACTTAGTTTAGACTTAGACGCAGTCCACACGCAACCGTATAAAAACGCAGGCCAACCCAGACGCAACCCAGACGCAACCCAGACGCAACCCAGACGCAACCCAGACGCAACCCAGACGCAAACTTAGTTTAGATTTAGACGCAACCCAGACGCAAACTTAGTTTAGACTTAGACGCAGTCCACACGCAACAGTATAAAAGGCAGGCCAACCCAGACGCAACCCAGACGCAAACTTAGTTTAGATTTAGACGCAACCCAGACGCAAACTTAGTTTAGACTTAGACGCAGTCCACACGCAACAGTATAAAAACGCAGGCCAACCCAGACGCAACCCAGACGCAACCCAGACGCAACCCAGACGCAACCCAGACGCAACCCAGACGCAACCCAGACGCAACCCAGACGCAACCCAGACGCAACCCAGACGCAAACTTAGTTTAGATTTAGACGCAACCCAGACGCAAACTTAGTTTAGATTTAGACGCAACCCAGACGCAAACTTAGTTTAGACTTAGACGCAGTCCACACGCAACCGTATAAGAACGCAGGCCAACCCATACGCAACCCAGATGCAACCCAGACGCAAACTTAGTTTAGACTTAGACGCAACCCACACGCAACCGTATAAAAACGCAGCCCAACCCAGACGCAAACCACACGCAACCGTATACCAAACCCAGACGCAAACTTAAATCAAACTAAGGCGCAACCCGCACGCAACCGTATACCAAACCCAGCGCGCAACCCAGACCGTATCCCGTACTGCATCCCAAACCGCAACCGTAGAGCAAACGCGGACCCCACCCGGACTTCAACCAGACCCAACCGCATACATCATCCGGAAGTCACCCAGAGTCAATCGCAGACATCACCCGGCCGCAACCCGAACCCCCGCCCAGATGCAAGCGAAGATCAAACCCGGACCCCACCCGGACTTCACCCAGACCCAACCGCAGACATCGCCCAGACCCAGCCGCAGACAATACCTGGACGCAACCCGGACCCCCACCCAGACGAAAGCGAAGATCAAACCCGGACATCACCCGGAAGTCACCCAGACGCGCCCGCAAACAAAACCCGCACGCGCCCGCAAACAAAACCCGCACGCGCCCGCAAACAAAACCCGCACGCGCCCGCAAACAAAACCCGCACGCGACCGCAAACATAACCCGCACGCGCCCGCAAACAAAACCCGCACGCGCCCGCAAACAAAACCCGCACGCGCCCGCAAACAAAACCCGCACGCGCCCGCAAACAAAACCCGGACGCACCCGCAAACAAAAAACGGACGCAACCCCGGACAAAACACGACCGCAACCGCGGACAAAACACGAACCCAACCGCGGACAAAACCCGGACGCTCCCCGGACAAAACACGGCCGCAATCGCGGACAAAACGCGGACGCAACCGCGGATAAATCCCGTTTTAATTTCTCGCACAGCGCATGCACCATAAACACTTTCGCGCAAAAATTTCAGTTTCGCCAACGCAACAAATAAAATGGACTTACCCACGTTGTTAACTCCAGCCACGTTACCGGTATCATCGCAGGTCCACCGATATAGCGCCGTTAGTTGTTGCAAGGAAGAAACCGCTCTGCTCCCACAAAGAATAGATGCACATCTTCTCTCACCTCCACAGAGGGGCACCCACCACACCGAGCACGAGCACATTCCCATCAACACGGACGCACTACCGTCAAACACTAGAATCCACTCACGAAGGACTCATAGTCCTGATCCGCACGAATACAGGGTATAGAAACTTTTTCCTGTACCTTAACCGTTTGGCTGCTAACGTATCTTTTCAGACATACTCAATAAAACAATAAACAAAAAAAAAGAAATAAACAAAAAACAATAAACTCACTCGTATTGCTTTGCAACAACAAAAATTTAAAAATACCACTCATTTAGATAAATTTGTTTTATATAAGAAAAGCGCGATAGCACTCCTCAGCAGTCAAACGGTTAAAAACAAGAAACCGCTCTGCTCCCACAAAAAACAGATGCACCCCCCTCCCCCAAAGGGGCAACCGCTACAACGGAGCACGAGCACGTTCACATCAACACGGACGCACTACCGTCAAACACTAGAATTCACTCACGAAGGACTCACAGTCCTGATCCGCACGAATACAGGGTTTAGAAACTTTTTCCCGTACCTCAACCGTTTGGCTGCTAACGTAATTTTTCAGACATGCTCAATAAAACAATAAAGAAAAAAAGAAAAAACAAATACACAAACAATAAACTCGCTTATATTGCTTCGCAACAACAAAAATTAAAAAATATCACTTATTTAGATAAATTTGTTTTATATAAGAAAAGGGCGATAGCGCTCCTCAGCAGTCAAACGGTTAAAACGAGAAACCGCTCTGTTCCCACAAAGCATAAATGATGCTCGTCATCCACAGACACTACCATGAAACACTAGGACCCACTCAAAAAGTACTCATTATTCTTGGCTTCACCAATACGGGGTTTTTGTAATTTTTTCACTGGAGTTATCCAACGAAGAAGCGGAGAGGATGGGCCACCCGATGTGTAGACAAAATGTCTGACGAGTGAACAAAGAGAGTGAAGAACAAAGGAAAAGCTCTCTTAACGTATCATCGGCTCGGGGACTACCGATCGAATGACAAATGACGGTTGAGCGGCGTGGTCTTCAGCCTTCCCATTGGCCGAGCCATGATGCGTTATATAATAACACGTTGTGGTCGAGCGCTTTGTTGGCACCAACAAAGACGGGTGATGCAACTTCCTACCTTCCTTAGACGGACTCCTCTTCGGAATAACCCTCCTGGTTGCAACAAGATTCCTCTTCAATGTCACACTTTAATGTCACACTTTATTCACGAATGATTTCTCCTTTGTTCAAGTCCCACAGGTTTTTGAACGTTTTTCCTATAAATTATTCAAGTTCTATTCTTTCTTAAACCCCTTCAAGTTTTTCTAAATCACAACTTCTGTCGCAGTTCAATACTTTTCACAGGGGGAATCCAACGAAGAAGCAAAGAGAATGGTTACCGATGTATACACAAAAGGTCTAACGAGTGAACAAAGAGAGTGAAGAACGAATGAAAAGCTCTCTTAACGTATCATCGGCTCGGGGACTACCGATCGACTGACAAATGACGGTTGAGCGGCGTGGTCTTCGTATACTTCTTTGTTCTAAGAAACGTACCAATAGGATTGCTCGAAAGATTCTCGAACTTCTGCAGCCTTCTCATTGGCGGAACCATGATGCGCTATACGATAACACGTTGTGGTGGGCGTTTCGTTGGCATCAACAAAGTGCCGTATTGACAGGAGATGCATTATCCTACCTTCCTTACGCGGACTCCTCTTCGGAATAACCCTCCTGGTTTCAACAAGATTCCTCTTCAATGTCACACTTTAATGTCACACTTTATTCACGAATGATTTCTCCTTTGTTCAAGTCACACAGGTTTTTCAATGTTTTTCCTATAAATTATTCAAATTCTATTCTTTCTTAAACCTCTCAAGTTTTTCTAAATCACAACTTCTTGCACAATTCGATACTTTTTACTGGAGGAATCCAACGAAGAAGCAGAGAGGATGGTTACCGATGTGTAGACAAAATGTCTAACGAGCGAACAAAGAGAATAAAGAACAAATGAAAAGTTCTCTTAACGTATCATCGGCTCGGGGACTATCGATCGACTGACAAATGACGGTTGAGCGGCGTGGCTTCGTATACTTCTTTGTTCTAAGAAACGTACCAATAGGATTGCTCGAAGGATTCTTGTACTTCTGCAGCCTTCTCATTGGCGGAGCCATGATGCGCTATACAATAACGCGTTGTTATTCTATTCTTTCTCAAACCCCTCAAGTTTTCCTAAATCGGTTTTTATATCGCGAAAACCCGGCACATTTCCGGCATTTCAGATAACTGACGGTGCGTTTCCAAGCCAACACGAGGTATTGCAAACCTTACAGAAAGGAATTCCTCCCTAAAAAAAAAAAAGAAAAAAAGAAACTATTAATAGATGCTGTTCGATTGGTAGTATATCATCCGATAGATTTTACTTATATCCTTATAATTATCTGGTTACGTCCCGGATGGTTAGGAGCATAAGAAAAAAAAAAGAACTAGTATTCCCTGAACTGCTGAGATACTGTTTGGTCAAGACTTGCATCCTTTACTCAAACCTCGTTAGCTCTTATTGGCACGTAGCACTGGAACGAGATTGAGTGATACTCGCTTTAATACCTTGTGTTCTCGATTCTCTTTCGTTGGTTCACTGTCACCAATGTGCCCTTTTGATATCTAGCGAGCTTACCAAGATATAAATTCCCCCCTTGTAGATTGTGTGCGAAATGTAGTTATTGGCTAAGGGTGATCGGTCCCAACGTCGTCCAATTAGATGCGCTGGCGGGACTGGGAGTTGGATTCAAAATCCAAAATTTCACACGATATTTTTTAAATATAACAAATATTTATTTAATACGGAATACAGTTTAGAACGGAATGGTAAAAATATTCAAAGTTATTTTTCTTACTTAGAAACTATACTTACGCTAATGATTTATACGGAGAGCTGCGGAGAACACGTCTGTTAGGACGTAGCGTCGGTAGTAGACTACGTTTTTCGCTGAACTTTTCCCTCGGGTAGGCAGCGTTCTCTTCGAAATTCCAAGTGGCCCTTTGTCCTATTTATTATAATATTTTAAAATATCCTTAATAATAATTTTTAATATTCATATTTCCTAAGCGTACTTTCTTTTACTTCATTACCTGGCGTCGTTGCGCCATATTCGACAACGATGTCTGGGACAAACCCTATGTCCCAATCCTTATCCCGTTAATCCGACGATTAGTATGCGGAAGGTAAGTATTAATAGTTCCCTTTTTACCGACTTATAGTCGGTATTAAGGGCTGTCGACGTTACCGACGGCAGACCATATTACTATACTAAAATAATCTCAAGTTCCTCTAATAGTGGAAAACACGTAGTTGGTGGCAACGTGACAATACCACACCAAAATAATTCCTAGTCCCTCCTGGTGGAAAACGCGCCGTTGATGGCGACGTGACAATATATTTGCTGCTGCATCGTATGTCCTGTGTAAAAAAAACATTTATATATATATATATATATAAGACAAAAAAGTTGGATATTGTCAGGGTTTCGCTTTATTTAGTTGCTAGTTTATTGTTACATTTAAGTAATTAATAGAAGCCTCCTAAATGCTTTAATGTTAATATGTTTCATATGTTATTATATTCCCCATTCATCGTAATGCTTCATATTTATTTACATTAATTGACAAAATCTATCCCTTTCTAGATGCCGGAAGAACGAGCCTTTTGTGTTTTCGTAAATTAAATCTACGATCCTACCTTGTATTCCACGTCCTCCATTATACGATCCCGAGTTCGCGATTTATGTTTTTCGAAAGATTAACTTGAATTTATTTTATATCGATTGTATCTTACGATCTGCGTAACGTTGGTAAAAATATTGTATCGTTTAAATGTTAGTAATATAATCCTATTTATTAATTATTCCCTCCCATGATCGAGATTTATTTTATATGTCAAAAGACAAAATTAAATTTATATTATATCGATCGTGTCTTTCAATCTTTTTAATGTCGCTAGGAATCTTTTAGCGTTTAAATGTTAGTGAAATAATTTTATTTATTAACGATTCCCTCCCGAATTTAAAAGATAAAATGTAGCTGTACGGAAAGAGTAAATGTCCTCATATTACGAGAGGGAACTGACTACGCGCGGTAACGCGAATTGACTTTCCAATGATCTCTTTTGTTGACATTAAACGATCGACGCACTCTAAGAGACAAATATTCAAAGTCCAACGCATCTCGAGGGCTATGCGACGCTTTACGGAATATAATATCGTTTAGTTGTTACTTCATCTCGTACTCCGAGTGCATGTTGCAGCGTTTAAGCGATTATACAATGATCGTATCTATAAAATGATTAAATGTGTCGGTACGAGAAGAGCGTATACCCGCGCTCACTCCTCGGAGTACGAAAGAAAACTTACGTGGACCTCGCACGTTGTCCTTTTTGTTGACATTGAACGATCGACGCAGACCGAATGTAATTTATTTTATGCCTAACGCATCTTAATAGCTATCCGATGTTTCACGGAATCCAATATCGTTTAAATAATTATAAAATGGTCGCACCTATAAGAAGTTTAAATGTAGCGATACGGAAAGAGCGCACTTCGACGTACAGTCCTCTCGTAGTACGAGAAGAAAGAGACGCGCGGGGTAATGCGCATTGTCCTTTCGATCACCCTTCCTCTTCTTGTTGGCATTATCTATCGGCGATATTTTAAACAAAATAATTCTTTGTCTAACGCGTGTCGAAGAGTTATGCGACGTTTTACGGAATATAAAATTCTTTTAACGCATTGTGGTCGGGCGCGTATTGTTCTTTCGGCATTATGGCTGGAGCGGGCAACTTATTGAAAAATGTACGTGAATTCTATCGTTACGAAGAAATCGCTATAAATGTATAAAGTCATTGAATTCCTCCTGCTCCCATCTCTTACACCTCTCCTACTTCTTTTCGCTGCCACGCCGTCAAACATACCGCATCCGCGTCGTTCTACCCTTCATTTACACCGTCAATCGCACCGCATTTTCGCTGCTACGTCATCTTGCCCTTTCATTCTTTCCGACAGTCGCTCCGCAATCGTACCAAGTCGCAACGCTTGCTCTTTCATTCTTTCCGACATACGCATATCGCATTTCCGCCACTACTACACATATATAAACAACTTTATGCGGATACACTTAGCTAAAACTAAATACGAATGGTTTTTGAAAATATTTTAACAAGTGCCGCTTGAATCTTCGGGTTGCGTCAGAGTTGCTTTCGTGTTGCGTAAAATAATAGAAATACCGATCTCGATTTTGTTACAAGCAGAAAATAAAATAAATGCGATATAAATGAATCGGCTAAAGAGAAATAGATAACGAGGAACGTTACGTAAATGAACAATTATGTTGCTTGTAATTATCGCCAAAATTTCGAGAGAAGAATATTAAAATGTGCCGTTGAACTCTCCTTGTTGCCTCGGAGTTGTGTTCTGTGGATTGCGTCAACGCCAACTTAAAAATTCTATATACCGTGACAACTACCGACCCAGGTCTTACAACGTGGAGGATGCTGCATCCAAAAACCCACGAGCTGATTGCATTCGGAAAGATCGCATTTCGACGTTTAATCCGCGTAGTACGAGAGAAAACTAACTGACGCGGTAATTCGCATTGACCTTCCAAAGATACATCTTGTTTACATTAGCGATCGACAAAGGTCGAATAAAAATAATTCCATGTCTAACGCGTCTAACAATGATTACCCCATCGTACTCCGAGCGCATTTAGCATCGTTTAAACTTATATAAAATGATCGTATATTCATCGATCGCCGCCCTTCAGATAATATCAATTTATACGACGTCTAAAGCAGGTATAAACAATGAATGGGAAATGGTACAATATCCTCCATCACCTTATTATATTTGTAACGATAAAATAATTGTTACAAATATAATAAACGAGTTGGGATACTTATTTGGATCTATGATAAAATAATATCTATTAAAGTACCTTCGAATTTTATTTTTTTTTCTATTTCTTTAAATACTTATATTTAATTCATATGATAAAAAACCTGAGAATAACATGTACACACACACGTAAATATGTTTACATATATGTATACATGGCTATTTGTATTATTTATGAACAAAAAAGATTTCAACTATAATTATACTAAGAAAAGCTGTCATTGAGGAAGTAGAGGTTCGCTTCCACTTCTTAAAAAGTTTTTAACCGGTGGAGCAACTTTAACCGAGTCGTCCTCAGATCTGTCCAGCTCGTCGTTATCGTCGTCTGATTTAAGTAGAGCATCGTTAAGACATACGTTGTTCAAACTGACAGCACTATTTGAAAATATAGCTGTTGCCAGATTTGGATCTTTTACATCTGCACTCGATTTATTTACATTCTGAATCAGTGTTTCTTCACCCGTATCATTTTTATTTGAATGCGCGTGCGAAGATATCAAATCGCATGCTCTACCCAAAATAATTAGACTGTTTAATATACGTAAAGCTACAAGTATGAGATATGCTAATATTAACAAAATGAAATTTGCTGGTCTTGCCGACGGTGTTAAAGTTGTACACAATACCCTGCCCATAGCGACACTAAGGGGTAAAGGGATAAAACCCATTCTCCGAGCTATCAAATCCGATGGATCAGAAAACGCTGTTTTTTGTCTCGTTTGAGCCATATCGTAAGCCAAACTAACCGTGTAATCCCTATAGACGGTTGAGCTTAGCTCGTTAAAACGAGTGATGAAAGCATGCTTTACCTTTACACACAAACATGGTATTTATATTAGTTCTAGATAAATAAATAAATAGAAAATATATGTACACATATATTTCACGTATCATAATCATATTTTATATACAAACCCAGTCGACAAGAACCTCTGCTAATAGCAACATTACGCAATCGGGTAGAAGCACGATTAGCCTATCGGCTCGCCACGCGTACTCCTTCATTGTTTGTAATGTAACTGCTAACAGTAACATCGTTAAGTGAAAACGTTCCCTGACATCGGCGCAAGATAATTGAAACAAATTATTCTTGTCAAATTTCTTGAAAACAGAACCCTTTAATTCGACAAACTGAAAGCAACATTCATTTTATTTACAAAAATTATTTTTAAGGGGAACAAATATTCGTAGATAACTTACGTTGTTAGACATCATTATTGTAAGGAGAGCTTTGTTGCTGCTATTTATAGCTACATTTAAAGTAGTCGCTTGAAATAGCACCAGTATACTGTGCAGCACTGTACGCGTAATAAAAGATTTAGTCAAGGTGTCTCATAAACTTTTTTACGTCATAGAAAATATAAGAATATATTATGATGCAAAAGATATATCATTATTTCCTTGGAATCGGTACTATAAGAAGGATACACACATAAGCAAGAGCAAAAAAGAGATGAGGCAACGTTCCCAAATGTTGAGAACGAGTCGATCTTGTTCTAGAACGTGGTTCTGTGGCAGTCCAAAGTAATGCATCTATCGTATCCTGACCAAATGCGCTAAAAAGTCGATCCCCAACTTCTAACATATTATAAAAAATATATAATTTTATCACCGATTGACTTTTAACTACGTGATACATCATCGACGTGTCCACTTTCCACGTGGCTGCCCAGCAGCCTAGTACTACTACCCCCTTTAATAAATCGCATACTTCAGCCGGTCTCAATATCCTTTCTTTTCTTTTAGCACGAAGTTTTTTACTTCTGCAAATTGTTCAGGACAAAGACATTTATTATTATTATTTGTAATATGGAAAAATGCATCTATATAGAATTATTTATAAATAAAACAAAAATATACGTCATATATATATATATATGTGTGTGTGTGTGTGTGTGTGTGTGTGTGTGTGTGTGTGTGTGTATGTACACACAGCACACACACACACACACACACACACACACACACACACACACATATACATAATACGTATCTACCCTAAACAATGCCAAAGCGGTCTCGTAGCCACAGCCCACAATGCCATAATAAATCTTAATGGTAAAAACGTATAGACAAATAAGAATGAATCTGCGCACTGTAAAAGAGATATCATTACTTGTACTTATTTATATTAAACAATTTGCGGGACGTGGCTCTGTACCTGAAGAAAGCCATAAGTCATGAATTTTTCAACTTCTCTAGGAATTTTCATAAACGAATAAATCTTCTCTCTTCTTGCAGAAAATCTTTCTTCGTCATATTCTAATTGGTACCCTCTTGTTAATTCTGTCTGTACAAATTGCATCAAAGACACACCTAGTAATACAATTTAAAAATGTACTTATTATGATAAAGCATTTACTTTTATTACATGTACGAGGATAATTTATATTACGTTTGATGAAAAAATGTTAACACTTTTAGTTAATACAATGCTCCTTCGAATAATAATTTATACGGTGTATCCGTACAGTACCTTTTTTTCTTGTAATATCTCGACTATTGAATTGTTGTGAATCTGTCTGATTGGTATCTAAACTTTCAATGCGATTGCTCGGACATTTGGAAGCTTTTTTAAGACCTTGAAATCTAATGTACTTTTTGTCTGCATGACCTTCCAGTTTCAGTGTATTCTCTTGTTCGTTAACCATATTCTTTGATTTATATTCCCCCAAGTACAGTGTCGATGTAGTTGTCAAATCGCTCATAACCTTAAAGTAGACGGCGTTCTGCCATGTATATCGTATATTACGGAACGTTCACAACAGATGTTAGATTACGTATATCGATACTGCGCATTATTGTTCTTTCGTATTAATTGTTATTGAAATAATCAAACGATCGATTTTAATCGAATTTAATCGAATTGTAATCGAGAAACACTTTCATAAGCTCTACGATTGCTTCTATTATTTCTGGTGAATCGTCGATAATATAGAGCATGACGTGTAAATGGCAGAGACCCGAACGTAAGTTTTGTTATTGCAACTCATATACGACGCATGCATACAGGCATATATATATATATATATATATATATATATATATATATATATGATATGTATAAATGCCTACATTGCTTGGCTTGCTCCGATAAATATTATCGGCATGTTTGTCTTTTTCATTCGGCAGAGCGAGAGAGAGCCAATAGTCGCAGTATTACGATAATCGTGTTTTTCAATTGGACAACTTGAAACGTATTCCCATGGAACCGTATGTAACTGAGGACGTGTACTGCATACGTTAAATAGTTGTACATATGTATAATGTCGGTGAAGAACGTTCGATGACATAAGGCAAGAAATTAATCACGGCGATGTTAAAGAGATTAGTTAAGACGATAGACGACGTAAAATGGCGAAAATCGTAGTGACATCCGAATCGGTGTCTACGATTTTAGTATGTGAATATTGTACTAACCTCACGTTTAAACACATTCAAGATTTTATTAGGTGGGTCCACTTGTCCACAATGTCCTTTTGACGTTATGCGTTATTATAATACATTCGTTATATTATTTCACATATAATTAAATACTGTCTATTCGTGTGTATATGAGTATATATTTAGGATTGCCGTTTAATAGATGGCAGATTTTTTTTATTACAATAATAATTTATTCCTTTTCCATATCGATTCGTTTCTCATTGCTTTGTATTTGCAATAATTTGCATTTATACCTTTTAGACACTTGAGAGATCGACATTGTTCTAGAGAAGGTGGATCGTATGTGTGCTTGTACGGTTATAATGGAGTATGTACTAGTCTTCCAGTGGAAGGTGTTTCGGATAAAGATTATGTAGCCCATGCAACAAAGCATGCAACAATGCAGCACCAACGTAAAAATAATGGTCAGGTGCTAGAGCCCGGCTCAACTTGGACCGTTTATTCGGCTATACAAAATCTGCCCGCGGCGTTGAATGATCCGTTTAAAGGAAAACAAAGTAATTTCTTTACTCGTACATGGGGCGATGGGTTCGTAGAAAAAGTGGACATTCCGAAAAGTCCTTATCTTCCTGAGGTTACTATGCATCACTTTGAAGTATACCTGAAAAAAATTGCTCGTGTAAGCGATATTATTTTCCTTTAAACTTTGTTTCATTTGACACAACCGTATTCTAGATTAATTTTTTCCTCCCTATTCGTAGAGACACCGTAAACACTCGCGAATGAGTACTAGCGCGACCAGACCAACTACCCCAAATGAATTACTACAGAATTTCCCAAATTTAAAAAGAGTTAAATCTCTAGGTAAATAATTTAAAATACTTTCAATCTATAAATGCATATCGTCTTATATTTGCCATTCGTATGGTACGGTTCATTTTGAATATTACATATTTTCAGATCGAAGTCAATTCGATTTGTTAAATATTCCAAAAATATTTTTAACGCCAAATTTAGATCTCTCGCGAAAAGAGAATTTTGAAGCTGTATTTCCATTTACAAAAGATGGCCTACTAGACAAGGAATACAACGTGGTGTCGCACGTCGAACAGATGGAAAAGAAGGTGAATCGATAAATTCTAATTACTCGCGTACGTTTGCGACAAGTTATAAAATGTTATAAAATAATTATAAAATGTTATTTCAGCTGAGTCACTATTTAGATATCGTAGAAGTTAGAATAGCAGAACAGGTAGCCTCTAAATCTCAAGCATTCTTCAACGCTATGACCTCTCACGATGCTTTGATGGAGCAGCTGTCTCAAACGATAACTGTATTAAAAGCGCTAAGAGAAAATATCCATCAGGTTGACAAATATCTAGTCAAGGATTCTTTGAAAGTTTTACAGTGAGTTAACATATTTCTGCGTTTTATCTCGTTATTGGGATTTTGAATTTTGCATTTTTTTCCTCCTCCTCCCGACCCCCCTACCCCTCCCCTCCCCTCCCCATTATCAGATTGGAAAGGGCTCGGACGAATCGATTTTTAGTACATGAAAAATTGAAGCTGATGGCAACCGTACATCAAAGTCAACCGATGATACAATTGTTACTTTCTACGCCGGACTATGTCGCAGCATTGGATCTAATATCGACGACGCAAGAGATTTTATTACAAGAATTAAATGGAGTGCATAGCTTTCGGTGAACATTGCGATATAAATTTAATATTTATTAGCTTCATATTTATGCTTAAATGTTATTTTAATTGAGTTTCCCTTCAGGCATTTGGGTTCTCAATTAACGGAAATGGAAAAACTTGTCGATAAAATGCTCACAACGGAATTCCAAAAATATGCCACCGCAGATTTGAACAGACCATTGGGCGAGGAAGACGTTGCGCTGGATGCAGTAAGTAAATATTGCTTTTCGAAAAGTATTTTAGCTTTAGTGAGTAGCAAACAATCTATCGTCCATCTTCCCAGTGAGATCATTTGTACATCCTCAACGAACAGGATAAACTTGTTTCCATCATTTCTGGACTACTGCGTCAGAAACACTTTCACTTTGTGGATACTTACAAAGAGGAGGCTGTGACTACTGTGAGAGCTATAACAAAGCAAAGAGTTATAGAAGCTCTTGCAGCAAGCGATTGCT
Source organism: Dolichovespula sylvestris (assembly GCA_918808275.2). Classification (NCBI taxonomy): domain Eukaryota; kingdom Metazoa; phylum Arthropoda; class Insecta; order Hymenoptera; family Vespidae; genus Dolichovespula; species Dolichovespula sylvestris. The sequence continues at coordinate 4,303,752 of OU964985.1, read as the reverse complement.
GCAGCGATCAACAAGCGGCAGCCCTTGAAGTGGGTGGTCTTTCCCATGCAGAAAGGTTGACCTTGCTTCACGATACAATATATTCTCTTACGAAATTGCTGGTGCGCGTCAAGGTAAGATATTTTTAAAACGTTTAAATATTATCTTTACAAATAATATTATATTGTATTTTATAAATTACATGTGTGCATTTTATAGGCCGTTCATGATGTAATGCGTGACACTGCAGACTTATCCGCTGGACGTACGATCGATGGTTCGTACGACGAATCTATGCCCGATCGTTTGTTGACGCAAGACGAACACGTTCGTGTAACTACAAAACTCACCGATATGCTTATATCCGTCTGCGATTACTGCCACGAGCGTTTGGGAAATCTGCTTTCCGCAGGTACAAATGAAAAAGATAAGTTGCAAAATGAGAAAGATAATATACCTGAAAGTTCGTTAAATAAGATCGAAGATAAGGAAAGTAATATTCCAAATGAAAAAACATCTTGGTTAAGCGATAGAGCGACGACGACTCAAGTTTGTCAGTTAGCGAATATAGTCGAAGAATTTACAGAGGAATGTGAAAAACTTTGTGGTAAACAGTGTACCGCACTGCGATCTGCATTTAAGGTAGTGGATTGTTTAAACGGATCGTTTACTTTCTATAATTACAATATATGTAAAATTGTTAATATTTTTTGAAGGCACAAGCAAGCAAGTTTGTACAAAAGTTCCATACGGAACGTAAAACAAGACTTACTCTCTTGTTAGAATCAGAAAGATGGAAACAAGCTGATGTTCCACCAGAATTTCAATCGTTGGTAACATACATATATCAAGAAAATCAATTTCCTCGTGGCCCATTTAAACGCGACGATAAGGTAAAAAGTGACGTTACAGAATCGTTTATTATAGTAGGAGAAGAAAGATTTGCAGTCGTTGCTACTGCTTTAATGCTGATACAAATGATACACGAATATTGCAGGTAAATATATGATATTTATTAAGAAATAATTGTTATGATGCGTGTATAAAATTCTTAATGTCATACTGTATATATTTATAGAACTAGCAGCGAGTTGGTAGCATTATCGGGAACTATTGGACGACAATTGGCAGAATTATTACGGCATTATAATTCTCGGTGTTGTCAACTTGTTTTGGGTGCTGGGGCGATGCAAGTTGCAGGCTTAAAAACTATAACGAGTACGATTCTAGTATTAGCGGCACGTAGTCTGAAACTTATTTTGTGGTTCATGCCATATATTAAAAAACATTTCCAAGGTGCGACGATAAATAATCGATCGTAACAATCCATAATTGTGTGTGTGTGCGTGTGTGTGCGTGTGTGTGCGTGTGCGTGCGTGCGTGCGTGCGTGCGTGCGTGCGTGTGTGTATTTAATTCAATTTAATTTAATTTAATTGTAATTTAATAATATTTGATCGTTCATATGTAGAACTCGCAGAACAAAATCCTAGCCGTGGAGTTGTAGGTATGCCAAGCGTAAGTGGTGGGGTGGCATTATTAGATAGCGTAGAAAGGGATATAAGGGCTCATGTAAGAGAGATCGAAGGGAAAATTTTAACTATCGTTGACAATTTACTAGGGGGTCAAATATCAAAATGGAATGCGAGGCCGCCTGTACCATCGAAATCATTTAGAAATATTTCTAGGTAAATTCGATAAAGTCAACGGGTTTATATAAATTTTTTATAAATACAATTTGTTGATTGTAAAATATTTAAATAATTTCTCATTTACAGTTATCTCGTAAAACTTCACGAAGCTGTCTCTGGGATTTTACCATCGACCGAAGTCGAATCACTTTATCGTACGGTAAATACGTCATTTAAAGAAAAACTTAGGGAGCAATTAGTAAAAATGAATATAGTGAATAATGGTGGTCCGCAACATGGGGTGGTTACTTTAGAACTGACGTTTTATCTTGAAGCATTGAGAAAATTAAAAGTTTTACCAAACGAAGAATTAAATGATGATTGGATGAGTGATATATGGACTAGATAACATGCAGAGCGTGTAATATATTGCATAATAGAGGCGTTGAAATACTACAGGAAAAGGTGACTAATCTGTACACAATTGTCTTCCTCCGTACAGATTACAGATTATTAATATATATCCGAGGAACATGAATTATATGGAGGCGATAATGAAATATTGCTTGCACTGAACTTTTTTTCACTTTTGCACTTAACTATTCTGTATTAAAAAGAACTATGTTCAGTGTATTTTTCAAGGGTTGTAGAAGACGAATTTCTATTCTCTTTAATTTATGCTCATAACAGAAATAATAAGCAACAATTTTATGAATGAATGAATGAATGAAATGATGAACTGTCTTAAAGACACGACTAAATAAAACAATACAAATAATCATAATTTATAAAAATGATGTTCACGACATTCGCTGTTTATATTCTCGTATTAAAGGAGTAGTTTTAATGGTAGATTTGATTATACAACACATTTTATGCCTGTTAAGCATTTCTACCTACCATAGTGTTCAAAGCATTGTGTCATAGGACAAATATAAAGGAAAATATTGTGTAGATCGGAAGATATAAATAGTAACAAGTATCGTTGAATATCCGCCTATGAGCATTTTCATTTTTCCATCGAATAATAAATCATTGCCCTGGTTTACGACCGAAAATACAAATTTTTGTAATCGAGTAATAAGTTACGGTCAACGTGTTGATATTGTCGGTATATGATCATTTCTGAGTCGTGGTATTTTTTTTTCTTTTCTTTTCTTTTCTTTTCTTTTCTTTTCTTTTCTTTTCTTTTTTTTTCTTTTTTTTTTATTTTTCATAAAAATGCGCTGACGTATGGTGTTCCGCCTGTTTACGTTTTTTAGTATTTGCGTGCAACATTCTGGATGGAAAATATAACAATAAAAAAGAAAAGTATTTATTAAGAGTAAACATTTAACAATATTATAAGGATCTTCAGGATAATAATTTGCGTATAATTTTTTCATAATATTTTTTCACTAACAATTCTCGAGTTTAATGTCTCAAGTTCGATTTCAATTGAAAAGACCCTTCTTCTATCTTATATTTAATTCAATTATCTCTGCATTATGTTCACTCCCATGGCGTAATGTCGCTATTTAGTTTATTATAATTGATACGTGACATTAATTATGCCGTAGATGGACCAATGACTAGGCACTAAATTGTAAATTATACGAATAATATCGATGTACTTAATGACCAGACAAGATCAAGTACGTTGTTTTAGAACGAACATTTCCTAAAAGTATCTACGAAAAGTATTTTAACGAATTAAAAAATTTGTATCATGATGCTTCTGATATGTTCATTTATAAATCTCTATACATATAAATATATAATCAAACCGATTTTTTTCTCGGTACTTGTCGCTAACCGTTCAAACTATCATACATTAGATTAAATTCTAAAGAAAGATACATTTTCGAAACGTTATATTCGTATTATAATGATTCAGTGAATGGAATTTTCGTTGTAAGCAATATCGTATGAGATTTTACATTAACGAGCGAGATCGTTCATCGTCCAAGTTATTCGCTGAATTAACTAACAATAAGTTTTCCATGGTTATTGCATTTTTGGAACATGGATCGTTTTTAATTTCGTTCATCATGATCGGTCGACCAAACGTGTCATTTCTTTTTTTCTTTTTTTTTTTTTTCGTTTTTATTACGAACGTGCTCGGAAACGTTTCACAAATATTTACCAAAATTTTTAATTACTATGTAATATGGGAGAAGGAAGACGCATCATTTTTATTTATATAGAAATACGTCAGCGGAGTCGATCATTCTTAATCGTAATGCCACTTCGAATAGGTGCCGATTTGCCAATTACGAGTCAAACATTCCATCGTTTCCTTGGTATAATCGAATGTGTATATACGAAAAATTAACGAATCAAAGAAATAAATGAAGCAGTCGATTGTATTTTATTTTATGCAGAAAGAATTTATAAATACTGAATCTTACGTACAAAGTATCGTTTGGCTGCGAAGGAAATTTTTTTTTTTTAGATCAATCGATGAGAAAAGAAAAAAAAAAAAAACGATGTATTCAAAGCTGGTGACCATTGGAAAGTATCCTTATGGATTTCTTCACCAAGACTGACGATCTGCATACGTGCCGTAGCACGTACGAATCGATTGTTTATCTAGAAAGGGTAGAATATTTACGTGTAATAAAATATACCTTATAACATCTTATATAATGTATTGCGAAGGCTATATAAAAAGCGAATAGTATAAAATCTACTATGATTTATTTTATTTATGTATTTTCTACGGGTAATATATTGTACATACATGTATGCAAAACTATGAGGCATGACGACGGCCTTCCCTCGTCGTCATGGATACACCGAAGGAAACAAAGTTAGCCTGGACTGCTAGAGGAACGAGCACGTGAGCATCCGTCATTTTCAAGGTGTTTTCTTTTCGTTCGACATTTAGAATTTGAAATGGCATCAAAAGTTCCGTGAGTACTGCCCATTTATATCCTGTTTTTCTTTTTCTTTTTTCTTTTCCCTTTTTTTCTTTTACTTCATACACACACATCGTTCGTTTCATCGTTCGTTTCGTAAGTTAAAGGCGTATTAAAAAATCAAGGCGAACGACCGAAGGTCTCATTATTTTGATCATTATGTCGTATTCATGAAGAAGTATTAATTCTTTAGATGCTTCGATTTTTCCCCCTATACGCGTATTAATGTCCTTTCAGCGAATAGGTGTGACTTTTTTGTTTACTATTGCGAAAAACTTAATTATTTTAGCGAAGAAAATGATAGGGAATCGGCGTTGCGCTTATCAATGGAAGAGGAAAAAAATCGTAAGACGGATCCTAAGGAGACTCACGAGAGGTCCATTATCGTAATTGGTAGTAAAAGCGTTGTAGGTATAAAAATGAAAGCTTCAACGAATATTTTCCGTAATATCGTATGGTTTTGTTAAGGGGAAAACTACGATGATCAATCGATTTCTTGAGAAAGACGAAAAGCCGAAGCCAACAATCGCAATGGAGTATTCCTTTGGGCGAAAAGCTGGTAAGAGTTTGGTAAGTATCATTCTTAACTAGAAAGAAAGTTTCGCTTGGAATGCGTAAAATGATGAAAAGATGATAAAAGGAAAGGTAGATAAGAACGCGCTTACGATCTATTAGGTGAAGAACATAGTCCATGTGTGGGAGATTGGGTATGTAGCTTCTTCTTTAATTTCCGCCGCCATGAGTGGATCAACCTTAACCCATTCGCCGCATCACACGACCCTCTTGATAATGTTGGATTTATCGAAACCGGAACTGTTATGGACCACCTTCGAGGAAATCTTATCGGCCGTACGAAGCGCATTGAAGATGAGTCACGATGCGAAACTGATCAACGAGATGATCGAGCATAGAACGAACGAAAGAAAGAGCGTGGAAAAAATGATTTATCTATTACCCCTTAAAACGTTTATAATTGGAGGAAAATACGATGAATTTCAGGTAATCTTCGATATCAATTTTCGTTATTTTCGTGCATTATAATTTATCGTTCGTTCAAACGTTTTCGATTCGAAACGAAAAGGATTTAGATTTAGACAAGAAGGAGGTAATAGGAAAAACGTTACGAGCGATCGCGCATAGTTTAGGAGCAGGACTCCATTATTATTCTTTCAAGGAAAAGATTCTCTTACGGAAAACGAAAGACCTGTTGTCTCATATCGGATTTGGAGCTGTTCTCGCGTAAGTTAATTTCATCGTATTTACGAATTTTGGATATTTTCATCCGTTTCGTTTCGTTCCGTCTCCTCGTTAAAAATTTCTTTTCCTCTTGGTAAAATGCAGCGAAGGAAAGTTTACGAGTTACGACAAACCTTTGATTATATCACCCGGTGCAGATTCCTTCTCGACGATCGACTTGCAATTACCTTATTCGAGACCATCCACGATTTTAGACACCATTAAGCAGACGTTCGTGGTTCGCATACCGCAATTAACAAGAAACGACGAATCTACTTTAGAAGATCCAAGTAACGATCCAAACTTCAACGAGCCCATTATCGATAAACTGAAAGTTCAAAGGGAAGAGGTATATTTAGGATTTATCGTAGTATAGATATATATGTATTTAAATGTAGTTAACTCGTTGGATCCTATAATGAAACTCCTTCGGTAGTTACGAGTACCTTTTAAAAATTCTTTAATAATATAACGACAAACGTACGATTATTTTTAATAATTTTAAATCAATTTCATATAGGAAATAAGCGTTCTCCTCGACGATATGCTGAACGGTCGAACCCAACGAATTCCCATTCCCGATCCGGTTTAAATAGCGCATCCGAACGATCGGTAAGAGTTACGATCGAATCTGCATTCAACATAAAAGTACATATATCAGCCATATAAAAGTGCCCTTCTCTATATTTTTATAGCAATGTATAATATTAGATCGAGAAGACGGTTCTGTATGAAAAGAGAAGCGAAAAATGTGTAATTTTTCATTGAATACAAACTCGATTAAAAAGTAATATCTATAATCGATGTGCACGCGAGATCGTTCACACGCTATGGAATCCAAAAAGTGTCTCCGGATGGCGAGCGATTATGGTAATGGACGTTGACGATCACGTACGTCGTGTTGTAAATGGTAGAACGATCGATCCGACGATACTTATCGTATATGTGTATTTATGTACTACACTCCCATCTTAGAGCGGTAATAACATTTTTACTTTGTTGGATCGTACGTGCATACGTAGCATAGGTATGTGTATAGATAAAGGGTAGTTGGCGAAGAAGGTGCAATGTCTCGGGGGCAGTTTAGGAGTTAATGGGAGTCAACGAGATGATCGCGAACCGGTCATGAGCGAGAAACGGTTCGCGACCCTCGAAGATCTTGCGAGGTCGTCTCTTTCGATACGTCGAAAGGAGAAGGAATAAGAAAGGAAAATGGGGGGAGAGTAGAAGAGGAAAAGAGAAAAATATTGCATGACTTGCCGGTCAAATGTAACGAGTGATTGATAATTATATGGAAATATAATTTTATTTCATAATTATATATTATTAGAATAGAGATTTCAACGTTAATGAGAAACTAGTTGTTTATATTAAATACGAGGTGAAAGGATAAAATAAGGATGAAAAAGAGTAGGAATGAGAGAGAGCATTCGCGCAGACGCATTGACCGTCGATGCGTTTAGCTCCCTCCGCGTGGCGCGCGGTCTCGGTCCGAGCCGTACAGCAGACAGAAGAGAGTTTAGCGGCGTCGGCGTCGGCGGCGGCGGCGTCGTCGTCGTCGTCGTCGTCGTCGTCGTCGGCGCGGCTGATAAGAGCCGACAGTAGGAACGGCGACGCGTGCGCGCGGCACGGTACGGTGCGCTTGCGCTTACGGAGCCTTGGATCGTCGCACTCGGCGGCCCGTGCTTTCGAGACCGATAGAGACCGAGAGTTGCCTTCGCGAGTCGACTCAACGACGGCAATCCCTACGAGAGAACGAAGCGCTAGTCTGCTACTCTATTCTTTTTCACGAGAGGAGACCGCGAAAGAGGAGCTGGAGGAGGAGGAGGAGGAGGAGGTGGAGGACTTTGCGCGGCGTCGTCGTGCCTTCTCCGCTCTCTCTCTTTTTCCTTCTTTCTCTCTCTCTCTCTCTCTCTCTCTCTCTCTCTCTTCCCACCCCCCTCCTCTCTCTCTCTCTCTCTCTCTCTCTCGCTTTCTCTCACGTTCGTCAGTGAAAATGCCGCTTCGATAGAACCTCGCGCGTGTCCTGTAGTCTCCCTCTTTCTCTCTCTTTTTTCGTTCTCTCTCTTCTTCGATTTTGGATCAAGTTTTACTCGATCGAACTTCTTCCTATCTCTTCCTTCTCTTTTTTCCATTTTTCAATTTTTCTCTCTCTCTCATTCAAACTCCTTCTTTTCTCCGCGTTCCATTCTGCTTTACCTGTTTTCGTTCCATTCTTTCTCCTTCGAGTGCGCCGAGATCGGATCTACTACGACAGCACCACGAGGTTACAGCGCGCGAGTGAGTCCTTACAGAGGTGAGTCAATGCTTCTTTGAGATACTCAATCCTAATCATTGAGATAGAGTCTTGTTTCTTTAACGTTATTAGAGAGAAAACGTCTTAGCGAACGAATCCTTTTTTTTCCTGTACGATTCATCATATCGCTGTCACTTTTGAGAATTCCCCTAGCCGGCAGCACCACCCTCGTTGCTTCATCGCCACCCACTTACGAGGTCTCTCTCTCTCTCTCACGGTTATCGATTCCGGTGTGAACGCGCCCTCCACCGCCGACAGGTATCGGCTCTCTTCGTTCCTTTACGAATTCCTTTGACGATCTTTTCAAAGATCTTTAATCCTTCTTTTAGAGAAGGACACCGATCCGTTGCTTATTTCACTCGATCACGAATCGATTCAATCGTTAGGCTCATATAGAGAAGTTATAGTTTTTGTCCTTTTATTTTATTTGTATTATTTGGACATTCAAAGTTTAACGTCGCGATAAGAACATGAGAGCATTTTCCCTTAAAAAGAAACTGATCTTGGTCTCGTTTAATGACAATGATAAAGATTACGTTGAATGGAACGAATCGATTAGTTAAATATATTTATCGATCTAGTTATATTTCAGGACTATTTTTCGTATCTAGGTAAAGTAAGTTTCATTTTGAAACAGTAAAGTAAATTAGAAAGAACGGTGCCTCAAGCGTACAGAGAGGAAAGAGTACGCGTCGAACCGGATGTCGCGTGCTTCTCTTTGTCACGGTTTCGGGCGCGAGGGCCAAGTACCTCGTTTTATGGTCACGCATTGCTCGCTTCACGCTTCCTCCTACGTCTCGTAACGCGTTTTGATTTTCACCCTTTATCTCTTACCATTCCAATCGTTTTCATCGTATTCTCAGCTCTGGCTCGTCGACCATTTAAACTTGGCGTTACGTAAAGAGTAAATCGATTCGACGATACACTTTCCGTAATAATCTTAGGGTGAGATCGATATTTTCAATTTGACAGTAATAATAGCAAGAAGATTTTAAGTATTTTTCAAGAGTTGATCAAACTTTTCTATTTTTCAATTTAATTCCTTTACAACGTGTTGTGATTTTATTATAGTGCAATATCACAATGGGATCTTCTTTGTAACAATGTGTTTACCGATTATCATTTTGTATGTTAGTCGATGTTCCAGTGAATCGATTTATTCTCAGATCGGAAAGAAATATTGGTCACGAACGGTTGAAGTGGAAATATTAAATATGAAATACGAAATACGAAATACAAATATTAAATGAATTAATATCGAACTTTCGTTGTCGTTCGTCATTGCATTTCAAAGTCTACTCGTCGTTTTTTTTTCATCGCAAAGAAAATAATGTTTAGGTATCGTGGATTTTACGCTCGAATAAGCACGGATCTAGTATCGTTCCTTTCACCCACGATTGTAAACGTTCACTGCGGTATGAGTTTGCCATTCATATCGAGGAAAATGGACAATAAAAGCACGACATTGCTCCTAGCCGCGTTCTCTGTACCTACTTCCCCGAAGAACGTGTACCTGTCCACCTTCGTGTCGAGAACTATTCTGGTCGGCCTTGGTATCTGACCAAGGTGCGATCGGTCGGGACCACTTTTTTTTTTATCAATTCCATGCATTTTGCGTCGAGTTCTTTCATCGTTATTTATTCTTCGTCTTATTTTAATTCCTGAGATAAGTCATTCGACAACGTATAAATTTGCTTCTTTGAAATAAATTCTTTAGAAGCAATACACACTTACCGAGAGAAAAAAAGGTCATTCTCGTTCTCATTTGGAAATAATCTCGAGACCGCTTAGACGTTGTCGTTATTTTTTTTTTATGTCTTTTTGTCTCTCAATAGAGTTTTCAGTGCCACCTCGCTGACCTTGATCTCTCTCTCACACACACACGCACACACACACACACAGAGAGAGAGAGAGAGAGAGAGAGAGAGAGAGAGAGAGAGAGAGAGAGAGAGAAGACTGTTTTGTCGTGACGTCAGAGGTCTACCCACGCGTCTATCGCGGTAAACCAGGCTATCATTTCTGGTGGTCCCTCCCTCTTTCTCTTTCCTTCTCTCTCACTCGTTTTCGCTCTTCTTCGAACTATCGATCGCAAAGAATAGCTCGACCAACAGGTTTGCGAGTGTGTGAGTGCGCGCAGGAAGTCAACAAATCTAAAGGAGAACCTGCAAGAGCTAGGGAGAATCGTGACGGAAGGTGAGCGAGCTTCAGGGTATAATACATGGACGTACCTGGTGGAGCTAGGTCAGGTCGCACCAGTACGCGCCACCTCGCACGCCAATGCGGTCCTACTCGATCGAAGCGACAATTAGTCGACCTTTTTACTCGTAAGATCGTTTGAAATCGAACAAATCGTTGACTATAAACCGGTCGATCTTCAGTGCAATATTTTCGTTTTATACCAACTTTGAATACTCCTGCGAAATGAAATTATCATTATTTTGATCTGTCTTTAATCTCTTACAAGGTAGATGTACTTCCGTTCCTGTATATTATTTCTTTCTAGTAGACACGGTCGTCGTCTCTTACTGTTTGATTACTACTCTTACTCTTATCGACTACCTGAGTATAATTTGCAGATAACGTTGGCGAGTAATAAGTACGTTGGTGTTTGTAAAATAAACGGTGCCTCGATCTACCGTCGCTCGAACGAGTTCTTACTTGTTCGCTTCTTTCATGCATAAATGGCGAAACCTTATTATATTTCGCGTTTAGTTCTTCCTTTAATGATAACTGAAAGTTTGTCTTTGTCGATACGTCTCTGAAAAATCATAGATTCAACGTGCAATAGTAGATTAAACGTTTTTCCTAATCGACACTGCGAATGGCAACAAAATGTAATTACCTACGTCATACAAAAGAAAAAGTCATCTAATTTAATTACGTCGTCTAGCTGTGCTTTCTCTCTCTCTCTCTCTCTCTCTCTCTCTCTCTCTCTCTATATATATATATATATATATATATATATATATATATATATATATATACGTATCTTCCTCTGTTCCTTTTCCACATTTACAATAAACATTTTTTTTATGAAATACATATTTATAATGGTACAGTTTACCTTCCTTGATAATAATACGTCGAGTAGAGAAATTAAGACGTTGTCGGTGTGGCGATAACACAGGGCGATAACGTTTGTTTATCTTCGATGTCGAACCGAATACAAGGATTTTGTTGACGGTCGAACGAAGGTGAATCAGATTCGAGTTACGGCCTAGGCTTTAAGGAAAGGCGCAATTAGTTTGTGTGTGGTCGTCGTAAAGGAAGGTAGTCGGCAATGGCGTTACGAAAGAGAGACCGTCCGAAGATGGTAGGAAGAAAGGGCGTCAACCATCAGCGCGAACGTTGGATTGGAAAGTTTCATTAGCTACTCAATGCCTTCTCCGTTTCTATATGTATGTACAGGTATGTATAGGTTAACCGCATGAATCACTTCCTCTTGAGATTAATACAATATTAAATGAGAATTACGCGATAGCGAACTTGCAACAATGTTGTTTTTCCTTCCGATCACGCAACGCCATTTCCACCGAGTTTACATATGCCAGACTTCGGTATTATTTCTGTAATCACCGTTTCCATCGACCGATATATTTTGGATATTTGCTTTTCGTACAAGCATTTTCTTGCGTTATACATTCGTATGCAGATTCATGTCGCTCATGGCGTAGACATACTTGCACCAGTTCGTCGAGTTTCCCCTTTTCACACATCTTCTGAATATTCCTATGTTTTTGTCGTATAAAAAAGAGAAATGCCGCGCGTGCTTACAACGACAATACATTCTTTTATAGGATAATAAACGAAGGGATATAGAAGAGATATGGAAAGGGAAATTGGCGAGGGTAACCTGCGCGTCATGCGTCGTGTTACATTAATATTACAATGTAATCTGTATGCGACAGAACGAACTGTACGAAATTCATAGGATATACTATTAAGATTTGCCTTCACGTACGTTAAACCAATTGTTTAGACAATTTAATCGTATAATAATAATAGTCTTATATTTGAAAAAACAAAGTCTCGCTCGGAAACTATAGTTAAATTGAAACGGAGCGATCGTTAAAAGAATCTCGTATCGCTGATAACGATTTAAATCGTCGTGTTACCGGTGCTTTCACACAAATTGCACGGTTAGAGCTCGGTCAGAGTGGAAAGCACGTACTACGGACACGTGGCTGCCCGTCTCAATAGTATATACAATACATAACGAAGCGAACGCTTGTGTTACCCAGCGAACAATCGGTCGCATTGTCTCGACCGCGACGTTCCAAACGTATAGGATATGTTTTAGAATGTGCGGGATGAGTACGCTTAGGTGCCAAGGAAATACGATTTTCAATTTACAAGTTTGATCTTTTCAAGAGAACGTAAACTCGACGTTATCGTTATTCGACAAAGCATTTCGTTCTCTACCTAACGATTTGTCTTCTCGAAACATCTTTCGGATTATTCTTCTTGTTTTTTTTTTCTCACTCTTTTTTCTTTCTCTTACTTTTTCAATCCGTTCAAATATTTCCAGAAGACATTTTCGTAGGAATTAGAGCGTGTTGTTCGGTATATGATACGATGCGACGCAACAAGATTCACTGCGTAAAATTGTTCGACGCTTCGTTGGAGCCCTTCCTCCGTATCTTTACGACGTTCGTCCCGACACTCCCTATTTCTTGTAATCCATATCGTTCGCGCTGGTATTTCTCGACGTCGAATCTACGATATTTTTGATTCGTCGATCGAGTTCTAGTCATCTTCCTTGATATCTTTGATGAATGTTACAATAGTTCCTTTTAGATATTTGAAGATGCATATATGTGTAAACACCCAGACGCGTACGCACGCACGCAGCCTATGTAAACTGTGTAAATATATTTTACATTTATCAAAGATAATTATTAAATTCACAAGAATAAATTCGTGATATTTCCGTTGTAAATTCGTCATCGTATGTCATCACACGAAATAGATATCGCATTTGTTGTGATTAATGTGTAATCATGATATACGGTTACACTATACTCCTGCTATCGTGTCGCTGAACTTGCAGATTCCTTTAACGATAGCGGGAAGTAGCACGACGATAAGCATAATATGATTCTCGTTTCATTTACAGAGATGAGCCGAACTTTTGAAGCAGACATCTATAATAAAAGTAAAAATTTTATTATATACGGTTCATATTTCATAAGAAAACGAAGAAATGGAAAGAATAATGTTTATATTGACGTTTGGTCAATCGACGATACCAAATAAGAATCGAAACATGCGATATTTATTGTTGCGACTATATACGTATATATATATGTATATATACATACACACAGACACATATATGTATAAATGTATATGTCGCAATAATAAAAGCAGGAGCACGCTTTGTCCGAACGATTGTCTGAATAATAATTTTATTCGTTCGGGGTAACTCGTTCGTGATAGATAATCATTTGGAAAACATTTGTTTGGTCGTTTGCGGAACGACAAACGATCTAATTATTCCGGATACTTAGGTCAGTACGTATATTTCATATGTCCACATGCCGGAGGTGATATTTTTGGCGGGTGCGACGCGAAAACGTACAATTAAACGTACGATAAAACGTACAATTATCTGGTCGTTTGATTCGGGCAAGCACATTGAAAATTGATCATCTCGACGAAAAATAATAAAAAAAAAAAAAAAAAAAAAAAAAAAAAACAATAATGGAATGTTTACGTCCTTCGTAGAGTAACTAGATATGCGATTGAAATTAAACGTGTCTGCTGGTGCTGGTGTCGAACGTGTATGTTACATAAAGTAAATGACTTGGGTGTATGCGTTTATATATACTGTCTATAATACATATTCGATGTATAATATCTCCCTCTCTCTCTCTCTCTCTCTCTCTCTCTCTCTCTCTCTCTCTCTCTCTCTCTCGTGTGCGTATATCTACGGTAAAAGAACGATACGTTGGCGGAGTATTATGCGTTCGATGGGACGCAGAAAACTTGGTAGACGTTTCTCGGGCACGTGAGAAAGTTCGATTGGTTCGTAAATTTTGGAGCGGCTTCTCCTTCCGCTTTGGCAAGGAAGAGGATGAAGAAAAAGGAAGAAAGAGAAGAAAGGAAGGATCGAAGAAACTGCTACCGCCAATAACAGTACTACAACCGCCACCGCCACCGCCACCTTTGCCAAGAGTCCGTCTATCCTTTGCTTCTCGAATTCTACGAAATAACGGGGTTCCTTCTGAAACGTCGGCATTTTGCGTAGAACCTTTGCGTGGCTACGTGTTTACGTTACGAAACGCGTTCTCGCATTGCCGCGTAATCGTAAGAGCGTGACGGAAATCGAGCTACGTTGGCGACGCGACCATTTCTCTCTCTCTCTCTCTCTCTCCTCAATCACGTTTAATCGCGTACGTTTTCTTCATCCATCTTCCTTTTATCTATCTCGCAATTGCTTATCGCCCTTTTTTAACGTATTATAACTGATATTATTTCATCTACGATCGGTATCAAAGTTATACGATACGTAGAGAAATATTAACGAGCTCGGTGTTAATTATAATATCGTTAGGTAATAAGTATATTCTATCCTTTTACGAATCGAAAAATTGTTTGTACGTTATAGATTACCCCTCTCGAAGGAAGTCCGATACTTATCGCAATCTACAAGATATATATGTACGTATTATATACGGAGATACGTAGGGACGTATGTATTTGAGACGTACATAGGTATATCGCACGTCGAGTACGTCGAGAGTCTATCACGTTTGCCGCTATAGAGCGCGGACGGACGCTCGTGAAACTTTCACCGAGTTTTTTTAGCAACAAAGGAGGAGATAGGAAATGCGACCACGTAGTTTATTGGTACCCGTTCGTGAACGCAAACATGGGAATATAAGATGGAGAAAGGACGAAGAAGAGAAAACGACGACGCGTTTCGTCTACTTTTTCTCGACGAAATGGTATCAGCGATAGAGACATCTTTTAAATCTTCGTAAAAGTAGTGACCTCCTTGGCATTAAATCCGATATTACTACGCAAATCCACCCAATTCCAGAAGCGGTTTCTACAAAATCCGTTATTCGAGTTGAATGCCTGAAAGGAAGCTCTCTCTCTCTCTCTCTCTCTCAAGTACTTGGCAAAAAATTACACCGATCGGTGAATATAATATCAAGGTCGTTATTTTTTCATCCAACTATCGTGCGCTCGCACGCATAGAGAGACTATTCCCTCGAGTTTTCGTTTCTCCCTGTTAAATTTTATTCCTTTATTAATCGAATCGCGATCGTCCAACGACGCAGGAAGTAACTAACCAGTCCGCGTTGGTTATTCGCCGAGCTTTGCGACGTGTTCCATTTGCAAAATCAAAGTCAGCGACTGCTCGACGAGGTGGTTACGACATAGTCGCGATACAAGCCGTTTTCATGTCGATTTTTTTATGACCGAGCATACGGCAAAGACCGATATAAATGCGTGTGCGAACGATGAAGAATTTTGAAAGGAACGGTCAGTACTTTTTGTTCCTCGAATAACGCGGCGAGCTTTTTAACGGCTCCCCGAGGAGACGATCGTTACCCTTCGACCGCGAAAGTCGTGCACTTTATTTTTGATCGAAGAGGGAAACCGTACGACGAGTCTCTCGTCGTTACCAGGAGATCGTAATACCGAATGACAGTCGCGATCCTACCACACGCAAGATACAAATACTTCGAAGAGACCTGCTCGATTCGCGATCCTCCCTCCGGGCTTTTCCCATTCGAAGAAGAAATAACGGAAACCGGCTGAAAATCTTCCTCCTCGCGAATATATCCGAGACGCACTAAGTAATAACGTGCCGCGGACTCACGAAAGAAGAGCTGTCATTTTCAAGGAGCCTTTAATATCCTAAGGATATTATTATCGTTTCGAATATATATATATATATATATATATATATATATATATATTCCGACGTATTAAACTTCAAATTTGAACAAAGTCTTTGTATTTCGGCCGATTTCGTAACGCAAAGCCGTAAAACTTTGACGGCGTTCGCTGCTGCCGCGCGGGTGATATCCATTTTTCGTTCGACTCGATTACCCAGATAATACGCGAATCGATATCCGATCGAAGCTTCATGGAAATTATCTTAAAAATGTATCATTCACCGAGGTAGCTCGTATACTCGACGAACCTCTCTCGCCATATTAATTTCTTCCCACTCGTCTTAATCAAGGGGGAATTATTTTCGCATGGTCGCGCCATAACGACCCGACGTACGAAAGAGAACCGAGAAGCAACGATTCGGCGAGACAATTTGTTAACGGGACATTTAATCGGAGAGGAAAAGAACGTATCAAGGGGCTTTTTATCGCCATCGCCTCTGCCGCCGCCGCCGCCGCCGCCGCCCTTCGATCGAAGCCAGCGAATGGTTTTATTTTAAAAATAAATCCCAAGGCTCATTCCGAGTGCGGATGAACGCGGATCTCCGTACGGGTCGGCCCATTCAATGGGGCAGCGTAAATAAGCCCTCGAGTTTCTACAAAAAAGCTTACCGTGCCCATAAATATTTACGGCACATAGATCACGTCCTGTCCTCTCTTACGTATGGTCTCTCCTCCGTCTTATTACCCCCTCTTCCGGTCCCTTTCCCTCCGCAAGTATCGAAGATAGTGCCAGGGAAGGCGGGGAGGGGGAGGGCGCGGGGCGAAATTTATTTATTCGTCGAACGTAACAAAATCTATACGTGTGCGCGATCGTTTACACAAAGGCGTAGATCTTTTTTTCTTTTCTTTTCTTTTCTTTTTATCTTTTCCTTTTTATTTTAACCCATTACGCTACGACGTACGATTATAAAAGTACGACCTTGTCCTACAAAGTAGACACAAAGTGGATAAGGCGTCCTTACTACTAAGGCGTATCTCGCGTAGAAAATACAGATTATCATCTCCGTTCAATTTTTAAGTAGAGATTTCGGAACGAGGGCTAGAATATATCGGAATTTATATATCGCGTATGATAAGATACATTTACATCTTACCTTACAAAGATTTAAACTCCAAATTTGATTGTACGTACCATTGCTCGAGAATATAATGTATCTTATTTATAATTTACATTGACTCCTTGTAAATGATTATTTAAATACTCGCTTTAAAACAATCGAATCGAGGAAAGCTCGACTATTATATATCGGATCGATCGTATTTCGCTTGTTCGAGCGCGACGTACAACGATGCTATCGATCGGAGCGAAAACGGTAATAGTGGACGAAGGGTGGGAGGGAGGGAGGGAGGGAGGGAGAGAGAGAGAGAGAGAGAGAAAAAGAAGATTCGCGGAAAAGATAGTTTATCATTAAAAGGAAGAAATGGCCGCTAGGGCACGCTGTATCGGAAGGATCTTTCTCGCAAGCGAAATATAATCCTTTCGTCGATAGAATCGATCGATTGGCTACGATTAGCTATAACTTACTTGGCGCGGAGGATAACCGTGATCACGAAGGCGGTTCCTCCTGGGCAAGGCCTATCCATTGCACTTAGGTTGGGCTGAACCTTGCGAATACTCCTACAGTGGGTATGTCGAGCGCACAATTTTTGGTAGTCGGGACCAGCGTTCGCGCTGTCCCGGATACGTCAGTTCGAAAAATAAATTTCTTATGTGCGGAGGATTATATTATTAATCTTTAAATATCTTAAAATAAAATATATATATACGGTCACATCATCCTCCTCCTCCTTTACGAATCATCTAACCGTTTTTCTATGGCAAACACAAAATTTCATTTCCAACCATGGCGCATTTTAAGAGGATGATAAAGTCATCGTTGGTGGTGTTACTTTTCTCTATGACCTCTATGTACTATTTATTATTTGGTTCGTTAAAACGCGAACTCCCGTGGACGGGATCTCGAATACGTGCTCGTACGACGAGCTTTTTACATAGCCTTGAAATATTAAAAAATTTTATTTATTGCGGTTACTACGACGACTACTACTACTACTACTACTACTACACTTGGAAAAAAATCGTATCGCTCTTTTCTACGTCGTTCATTATATATAAAAATATTTTCGCGTGAAAACGCAAAGTGCGTCGAGCTTAGAGCAAAAACATTTTTTCTTTTTATTTTCTTCGTTTTCTTTCAAATCTAAATATACGAATTCGAGATCGGCCGCGAGTATGCGTGATATAAATTAAAGCAGAGACTCTCTCTGCCTTATAAATTTGGAATTTTATTACGTATTAACTTTTGCAAGCGGTAAAAAATAATAAAAGCAACGGAAAGGAGGTATCCCTTGTTTGGGAAAATATTTAACGAGAACGTTGGAATGATCCGAGGATGTAGTAGTAACGACGATCCGTTCTATTTCTAGTGTTCGCTCAGTGTCATTTTTTATCATTCTAATTTACCACGCCTCCTCTTTCGATAGAATCTGCATCCCGCTCCGGAAATATCTCGCCTACATTTATCGCGTTAATATTCTTACCAACGCAACGTACTTAAATAATGTACATTGGAGCTTCGAAGGAGAAAGAATCGAAATGACGCCGAATGACCTTTTCTAAATGGTATATATATCATTGGAATCGTACAATAATTGTCGCATTCACTTTTGTGACATATTTATAAATGCGTAGCATTTGTTGTTTCATTTCCATCGTCGTTGTGTGTTTCGATAAATGTCGTTGGTTAGCGTACAATATCCGAACGCATTCGTCTACGTTAACGTATACGAATTCGGTGTAAGGGCGAACGATGATATAAACGTAGAGGAGCAATAAGAAGCTCATTCGATGTTAACGCTCGACTCTCGAATTAATAGTTAAATTAATTTTCATTAGAGAAATATATTTGTCGTATATGTAAGATCTTCGACATCTTCTTGACTCGATTTTATAGATGATTTTATTCGGAGGAAAGGACGCCTCATCAGGTCCATTTCACAGTACGCGATTATCGAGAAGAAGGGTACGCCGAAAGGTCGGCACCGTTCGAGAGGCATCACCTCATCCTTTTCCTTTCTCTCTTACACCTGCCGACGGATCGCACGTAACACGGAACGTATTGATCGACCCCCGGTGCAGAGGCAGAGGCAGAGGCCAACCACGGCCATGATATCGGCTAGAATAAAGAGCGAACCATCCGTATTTTCGTCCCTTCTCTCCCTTTCGACAAGAACCTTCGACTTTAATACCTCTCGCGCCTAACCTCCTCGATGGATTTTTCTTTATCGAAAGCTCGTTTCGATATTTTTTGTCGCTTTCGAAAACGACTATTCGATAACTCGTTTTCGTTATTTCTCGTTCGAATCGGAAGATACTAATTTACTGAGGAGGAAGAGTCGAATATACGTACGCCGTAATATCCTAAAACGAGCAAAGTACTAACAAATGTTGAATTTTATCGAGAAATTGGGTAAAGTGTCTGGTTCTATAGGATGTGGTTTTAGAGGATTTGCGGTTATGCTTGTATCCGTACGCGCGTGATATTTTTTACCGAGAGAAACGTGCTACGTGCTTATTGAAAAAAAAAAAAAATATATATATATATACATATATGTACATTTATATAAGTAGAAATGTATTATCGGTATATCTATTTTCAAATCTGATGGACGTCGTCGAACGGATAAATCTCAAAAACAGATTTGCATCCGATAGGCGGTGTGTCTTACGGATGAAGGCTCCTCGACGAATTAACGCAAGCAAACTTGGTGATTGATATCGTATGTCAAATATTAGATCCGATGGCTCGACTCGTTTGATTTCATATTTGCCTGTTTTGTTCGCTTCGCATCATTCGGAAAAAGAAGCGAATAAATCGAACGGATTGAAGGTGGGATTCAGTTTCATCCGGATGCATTCTCACGTTCGAAGAGGATGATTTTCTATCTCGTTCGAGTCTAACCCCGTAAGGATAAGCGTTTTGCAACGAACGAGCAAATCGATCTCTGAAACTTTAGTGAAATTACTTTTATTCCCTTTGCGATTCTTTTCGAGGGAGCTTTCGTGCGTTGCCAACCCAAGCGTTCGCTTCGGTTTGGAAGAGTGCCGTCAAAGTGTTTTTGTCTCGAGTCTTACTCGTGCTTTTTCCGTTTCCCCTTTTATTTCTCACTTTTCTTTTTTTTTTTTTTTTTTCACAAAACGTGAAAGAATTTTCAAGAGAATTTCGAGGGAATTATTGATTTTCGAGGCGAGCACGACACATTCGGTTTCTCTCGGTGAGAGAGCTCTCAGACGTGGATGACGCTTCTGAGCTCGCGTAAAGGCGTGGCAAAAGAAGGACCTTCGACGAAATTTTCTACGGAAGAAACGTGCGCGTCGCGCTACAAGAGAGAACACACTCGAGACACACACCGGTCGGTGTGTCTCGCGTGCCACTTTTCTCTCTCACCGTTCGAGTACATATTCCTCCCATTCATTCCCTCTCCCTCTATCTCTTTCACGCGCATATACATTCTCTTTCCTCGTACCTTCGTCGGTGAACTTTATCAAGGATCCGCGACCGAACTCGAGGAAACGAGTTTGCTTGGAGAGAATTTTGTTCGATGAAGGATCATAAGGTGTTTCGATGGCGAACTATTTTAGATTTCGTTAATTAAGAGATCGCCATTCATCCTACCTTTGTTCGTTCGTTCGTTCGTTCGTTCGTTCGTTGAAAAAACTGGTGGACCGAAGTAAGAACGGATCGCAATGTCGCGGAAGGGTTGTGACTCGAAGAAGCGTAAAGTTCGGAAGCGCCTCGTCATAGGCAACCGTTTCTTCGAACGATAGCTATGTAAGGGGTCTTGATCGTAAACGGGCGCTTCGACGACGACGCGTGTGACTTTGTTCACGGGGTCAACGAACTCGACGAACGTTGTCCTGTAACGATACTACACTGCATCGTGCTGATTCACCTGAATTTACTCGTCAAAGAACGTCTCGCTATTGTGGAATTTTGGCGAACGTTCAAACTCGTTGATGTTTTCGGGATTTTCTCGAAGGACAACGAATTAACTCGGTTGACGTTGAAAGTCGAGAGAGAGAGAGAGAGAGAGAGAGAGAGAGAGAGAGAACGTTCGTGTTATCGTTAATACTGCTTGACGATCTGCAAATAGCTCGTAGAAACGAAACTATCGTAGACGAGGAAGGAGAGAAAAAAGAAATAAAATAAAATAGGCGAATGCGTTTATCAAATCTATATCTACTCCATTTCTTATACGTACTCTGACGAGTCGATTAGATGGCGTTATTCGCTTGTCGCGTTTTACGATCTAACGCTCTTACCTTCGAACTCGTTCATCTTTACGCTTTCTTTCTCGGATCTATCGATGGCGCAACGTTAAATCGTCGATGCTCTTGGTGGTCGTAAATCGATGAGTAATCTAATTATGATCGTTATTACGACTACTCATCGTTTATGAGTAATAGCACGAAAATAGGGAACGGATAACTGATTTCTGAATCACCCGGGGAACGGAGTAATCGATGTTGCCTCCGTTACGTCGATGTTTTCATTTTCTTTTCTCGTTACGTTAGAGCGACGATGCAACGCAAAATGTCACATAGAAATGATTCGTTCGATGCTATGCATACGTATAAAAGCATGAATTTGTTCATAAATTCGACCAAGTTTTTCTCTAATTCGATCAAATTGATTTTCGATTAAAACGATCCCACGAACATTCGACGTAATTCGATATTATCGTCCCTCCCGGTATTTCCATTGGTTGCTCAGTCCTTCATTCGATTAACTTCGGAATTTGCTTACGTTGACGTTATCGTCTTAAGAGGTTTGTCAGATCGACAAATCATGTTATCCCTCGATTAGTTGCGAGCAGAAATTAAGAAAGGATTTTTTTGAAGCCAATGGTGTAAGGGTCTCGAGGGCTGGAAAATGGTCGAGGGGCTCAACGACAGACAAAGAGATAAACATATCGAGACGTCGATTGATTTAATAATATAAATCGCTTTCCTTCGATTTTCGAACGAAGGGACGGCGGTTGCGTTGCATAATATTACAAAAATTAAAAATCATTGGTCCACGCGACAAATGAAGAAAGGATGAAAGGAAGAAGGAAAAAGAAAAACAATCCAAAATAAGAGTAGTAGCCAAGGAGTTTGGAAGGGTTTAAGCTTGGTTCTCGTAATATGCGCCCAATCTCTCGTTGATGCAAGCTTCCATCGAAGGCACGATGGCATCGGCGTTATTTACAAGGGTAGCTATGGTTTCGGTAAAGGAGCAAAAAGCGAGAGATGGTAAGAGCGTGGCAATGTAGTATGCCCATTTCATTATCTCGAAGGTTGCGAGGGTCGTCTTCGTAGTTATATTTTTGACGGAGCACTCCATGATCTGGATGGAAAAATAATCGTGTTAATATCATTATATTCCATCGTGAGATATCGATTATCACGGAGGAAAGTTAAGGAAGATGAGAGATCGTTTACCGGTTTCATACACCCGATCATCTTCAGTGGAACGCTAGGGTTATTCGTGCACTCGATGCTTTTCTTCATTATATCATCGCACGCTTTGGTACTGTTGTCCACTAACGTCTTCATGTTCTCGACGAGTATACTGGCCTGGTCGATCTTCCCGGTTACGCAAGAGTTCGCGTTCGCTAAAATCATCGTGCCGGTCACCTTGATTCGTTCTGCCATATTCTTGCACTCGGTGACATCGACATCATTCGGCGTCCTTTCGATTAATTCATTGATTCTTTCCCCCATCTGCGAAGTCGACGGGGTCCGTTATTAAGGTCCACGAATCGACGATAGAATCTTATCGCGTTGCGAAACCAAGATGGTACGCGGAACGTATTTTAAAACAGGTTGGAGATAAAAGAAAAAGGAAAAAAAAAAAAAGAAAAAAAAAAAAAAAGGAAAGGAAAGGAAAGAGAAAGAAGCTACGACTAGACTCGTTAGGATCGGTGAAAATTGACCGTGTTCGATAGCGTAGTAGTACGTACTCCCAACAATATTTCGTCGACTTTTAGGCGAACATCTTCCACAATGTCCTCGCCATTCTTTTTCATTTTATCCAAGGTATCGATCGCCGTTTCGACGATCGGGTCGATCTTCTCCCGGAAATTGTTTATGATATCGTTGTTCATTTTAAAGAGGTTCGTATTAGCTTGGTTGATCATATTACCAACCGTTTTATCGATTATACTAGCGTGCGTCGGAATAACCTGAAAAGTATAATAGCGGTGATTAGTAGAAAATTATTAATGGAGTTAGCAACGTTTCTATTGTAATATCTTACGCAGGCAACGGCCACGAGTAGGCAAAGGAAGATAGTAAGTTTCGCCATTGTAGCGCTACAGTTTCTTCGAACGATCTATGATATCCCTGATATCGCGAGTTCCTTTTATATCAAGCATCGAACCGTTTATCGGATTTGGAGATGTTTGATGTGCGATAATGATCTCTCGATCATTTGCGTCAATATACGGCACGGGTATTTGTCGACAATTAACGACCTATTATCGTCGCACCTTCTCGGATCGATTTACATATTAATCGTATTTATTTAAAATAAAATTCATTAAATAAAAGATTCGGTGAAAGATAAATTAGTCAAGACTCTGGAAGAAATTGTCTTCCTTTCTTTATTCTTACGCCACACTGGATGGATATGTCTGGCTGGATGTTATCGTGGTGCACAATCGCACCTCCGCGAGTACGTAGAAACGTGTTTTTTCCGACGAGTAATCGACGACGAGTAATCGACGATCTTAGTTCTTTTAATACCCAGAAAAACAATTAAATCCTGAGTTAATTTGCATTCCTCCGCTTATAACCGGAACGGCGTGTCAATAACTTTTGCAATCTTGTAAATCCTATTTTGCTAGATTCGTCGTTAACGTTGATAAAGTTAAGCGAGCGTACATTTTTTAAGTTCGACGAGGTCGATTCGAGCCGCGCGGTAGTTGCGAAAACGGTCCATTTCGCGGCGTTAAGGACGGCGTAATCGAGAAGCGTCGGTATTATAGTATTGCGATATTGTCATATTGTCATATTGTCGTTGGAATTAGTCTCGAGAGAGACTATGCCCGTCCGCTCGCCCGCCCGCACGCACGCACGCACGCACGCACGCACGCACGCACGCAGAGGCAACGAGCGATTACGGGACGACTAAGCGACGACTACGCGACGCAAACACGGTCTCGCGCGTTACTCCTCGACGTGTCTCACCCCTCTTGAGCGTTCCCATAGGATCGCGGTGTTGTATGGGGTGTCGTGGGAACCGTTTCGCTCGATATAAAGTGCCATACGCATTTTTATAGGGTGCCCAGACCGTCCAAGAAGCGGCTCGAGGATTCCATTGTAAACGAATCGACACAGTCGGGCAGTCGTCTATACTCAATGAACGTTGGTTTAACTAGCTGCTCTCGTCGTTCCTTCTCTTTAATATTAAAATATTTACGGATAATCGATCCGCCATTATCACGGATCCATAAGACAAACGATTTTCTAATTCTCGCCAATTAGGCTTTACTTGAAAAAAAAAAAAAAAAAAAAAAAAAAACAATCATCGAATCGACGAGGCAATTTTCGTTTCGAGTTATTAATTTTTGCACGTTAGAAATCGCTCCTCCAAAATCGTCGTACGTTTGGTTATTTGCGAGTGAATGTATTTATTTAACGAACGACTCACGATTAGTATCATCGTCGAGTATTTATGCGTTCGTTTCGAACGTGAGAGCACGTTGAGGGACGCTACGAGGGGACTCGTTTCACATTGGTAGATCGCGAAGGGCTAGTTCGCAGGTAGAATACAAGGAACGAGACCCGTGCATCGAGTTATATTTGGAATATAAAAGCGATCAAAGATTATATTCTCATTCAAATTTTTCATCTCGCCTTCGACGTTTATCGTAATATATTTCTCTTTATATCCGTTCTACTTTTCAACGCGTACAAGCAATAGTACGGATAGCTTTATTTCGATCCACCTTTAATTTCTTTTTGTTCTTTTTTCGTTTTCCCGACGAGCCCCCGCGTAGTAAATCTTGACGATTCTTCCTACAAATTCTTACGATCTCGGTGTTACACTTCCATTAGTCAAAGTCTTTCCGAATACGGTTCTTTGTACTTTTCCTAGAAACGTTATCGCAGAAGACGAAAAAAAGTTTCGTAACATCCAACGACGCGTTATTTTATTTCGTTGTCTTCACGCTGAAACGTATACAATTACTCCTATATCGTAAAAGAAAGCTTGGCCCTCTTTTTCTATAATCATAAATACTCGAGTAAAGAAATATTTACTAGTCGCGAAGGTCGAAACTATTTACGTCACGTCTCACCGATAGCGAACCAACGAATTCGATCGTGTATAACTCCGTCGATCCGATCAGTATTTAACGACGTCGATGACAGTGAGGATGCCGACAACGAAGAATCGTCGACGCGCTTCGTTAATTGCTATAACCCGATTCCACGGCGCGATTAAAGCTACGCGTACGCGATTCTCGTCTACGGACAATGCTCGCTCCGCGATTCCATTGTTGCACGTTACGTTATTGTGCGAACCGCTCCGACAAGACCCCATCGAGAGTGGGAGTGCATGGGAAGAATATCGGAAGGAGTAAGAGGATCGTGTGTGCCTTCCCTGGTAATTCTTAACAGCGACAACGTGATATTTTATCGTTTATTTTTTATCCTCTTCTTTCCTCTTCGCCAATGTCTATATATATATATATATATATATATATATATATTTCTTATTTATTTCGATATTATTTCAAATTTGCGCAACTGACGTGTAAATTTTAATTACAATTTAAACAAGAAATTATCGTTGAAATTAATGTATCGTTAGCAACGATTAAAGAGAAAATAAAAAATAAATTAGGATTCTTTTAAAACTGTCTTTCCAAGTTTTAATGAACCGATCGCTTTCGCTCTTTCGCTAATCGGTTTCATTTTCAAGTTTCTTCAACGATTTATAAAGTTATATACGAGCACGTAACAAAAAGTCACGAGCGTGGAAAGCATTTATTACGAGGCGCGCATACCAAATCCACGCTCGCCTGCATCCATTAAACCGGCTTATCGACCGTCCTTATCTTCTTTTTATGTAACGAGTAAATGTTGATCGACCGCGAGCGATGCTAGTAATATAGGGAGTCCGTGAATATAAAAATTGTATATTCCACGAGTATCTATCGGATCGGATCGAGGAAAAAGGAAGAAATTTCAAGAGAATAGAAAATTGAAGCGAGGTTCGACAAAAACCGTTCGACGACTGATCCCAAGCAATGGAAAGCGACACATGTCGAGGCGTTTCGAACTACCTGCTAGCTCTCGGTGCGCATGGGAATACGTTGGCATGTGGTTTTATCCGCTGCCATATGGCGCGTCCGTGAATGCACGTGCAAAGAGAATCGAGACGAGGAATCGTCGGCGAGTAGGAGAAAGAGCCCGATACCGTGCCTCTTCTCTCTCTCTCTCTCTCTCTCTCTCTCTCTCTCTATCTATCTTTACATGCGTCTCGCGTATGGAGTTTCGTACATCATCTTTCGTACGTCAGCGTTACCGTCATCTTCGACGGTAAAAAGCAAAGAGGATAGGAAAAAATGTCGTTTCATAGGAACCAATTAACATATCTCTTCGATTCGCTTTAGCGAGCGCTCGTTCGAATACACGCGTACATCGAGTAAAAACATAAACTAGGACACAAGTAGGTCACGAGTCGACGATACTCGTCCTTCGTTGTTTTTTCCTCGCGTCGCGTTAATTTTCTTTTTCCCGTGGTTCCTCGAGAAAAAATGCAATACTTCCCGCGCGTTCTCATCTATGGGAAAGAGAATGACCGTTCCCCCACCTCCCCGATGGAAAGAAAAATTCGAATTTTGCCAAATGCAATGGGAAAAGGTGGGGTAAGAAGAACGTTCTCGCGAGAGGTAAAAGTGCCTTGTAAACGCGAGGTATATAACCAGATCTCGTATACGAGTACAGAGAGAGAGAGAGAGAGAGATTATATGTTATGCTCTTGGAACCGGTTATTGCCGTCGGTAGTATTATTGTCGCGGCATGTAACGGTATTACGCTGGAATCACTCGAATCGTGGCAGCCGGACAAGTATTTCGGGTCGTTGTAAGTATTCGAAATTGATTTTGAATCGCACGGATACCAGTTCTCCTTACTTTCTGGCACTCGTGCGCAAAATTAACGTTGAAAATTGACGTTCCTATTATCGCAAAACTCGTTACAACGGTGAAATTTGGTAAATATAAGAATTCGCACGAACGAGAGACATAGACGTTTCTTCCGACACCTGTGCAAGCGCACGCGTCGTTTTCCATCGAGAAACGGCGCACACGTGCGTACACGCACACGTACGTACGTACGTACGTCTCGCCCGCATTGCTTCTCGCCACACTTTTACGCAGATGTATCGTTTGCGACGTTTGTTTATATACGTTTGTGTGTGTATATATATATATATAAGCACAAGCACGCACGCAAGCACGCACGCACGCAAGCACGCACGCACGCACGCACGCACGCAGAAGGAGTAATAGAGGAGCGAAGCGAAAGAAGGTCGACCGAAATAGAGTCGCGCGCGGCCGGTCGACGAACGACTCGAGGCTCGCAACGCGCGACTTGCGACCGAAGATATTTGCGGACCGTGCAGAAATAAGGATCAAGGTCGGAAGCAGAGGCTCTCGATTCGAGAGGCACGGAATTGATCTATCGATCGACGCGATCTATAACGTACCGTTCAAATGTCTACGATCGATGATTGAACGGAAAAATTCATCTTTTCATTGACGACGTTTATCAATGATATCTCGAATCATTCCTTTTTTTTTACTACGAGTAATTTATGCGGTAAGATAAGACGCGTAAGGTAATTACGGTTACGTCCTTAGGAAGAATTTTATAGCTTAGTGTCGTACCTTATGGATAAATACGATCGAGAGCCGATAAATAACGTGTTACTCCGAGGCCGATGATCTATGGTGTGCTAACGCGCAACGCACGCGATCCCGATACGCGCTTATCTCTCGTATCTCGTCTTCTAAGAGAGCTTCGGACTCGAATCCCTCGATCGCGTAGAAAACGTAAGCGTAACGTAGGTAACGAGCTTCTTCGTGCGGATTAATGGCCTTGCCTCTATCCGGTCGACGGGAAGTCGTCGGCAGATGTCGAGATTTCCTACTCGTCCTTCTAGCGGTGCCCTCGGCGCCCTGCGTGTCACGAAAAGTAAATCAACCGAGGCCAGCTGTCCGGAGAAATTACGCGCGGAGACCGCCGCCACGCCATTCACTCGGCGCACTTTTCCTACGTGCCCGCATCAAGATCGAAGATCGAAGCGAGTTCGAGTTCGAGTTGGAGAGTAACGAGGGACGCACATTCGAACGGACATTTAAAGCGTTCTCGCTTATCTAATCAGACCAAGGACGTGCAACGTGCCCTTCCCGCGTTTTCATTTACCCACTTTTTTGTTTTACGGATCTTGCGAAGAAGCAAGTTCACATAACATCAACATAATCGATTACCGAAAATTACCGAAAATCGGTTTAAAGGAATGTGTTTCGATCGAACGGCGAATATTAATTAAACGTGCAATATTGGCGATTCGCTGCTCGTGGTGGTTTAACGAGAAAGAAAGTATCCAACGATCGATCGCGGCGTTATCGACGGCGTTAGGAAGCGAGACGGACGAATGCGAGACGCTCGTTCTAAGAATATAGGGTACACGATCGATCACGTGGGATGGATAGACTTTAGAAAAGGGCTGGTCGCATCGGTGCGTAGCCTGAATTAACAACGTCGAATCGCACGGCTTCTTCGAAGTAATGCAATTATGCAATTAGATGAAATCGAGTCAAGGTGCCTCGAAAGTAGTATCTATATGTTTCGCAAAATTGAGAACGGCCTGAGAAATGGTCGTCGGTCGTCTGGTCAACGCGTTTAAGAGGGATTTATTCGTCGATTAATTAGCACCGATATAGCGTTAGATTGTATGCCACGGTAAATGTGATATCTCGATTTAAATCTACGGTTAATGGTAGACAGTTTAGACGAGACAACTTTCACCGCTTTGCACGGCTTGCCTTTTCAAGAAAAAGAAACTTTGGGCTAGTCCGCGTCAAAACGGATCGCTGTCGAAGACGATCGAGCACATACATTTTTTCGGCGAAGAACAAGAAGAGATACGGATCATTAATAAAGGTAAACGCAAAAAAGGATGCGCTCGTACGCGTCTAATTACACTCGTCGTTCTAATTCGGCCGACGGAAAAATGAGTTTCTAGCATTTCTTCTTTTTTCTTTTTTATTATATTTATTTATTTCTTTTTCATCGGAATACCAGAGCGTTATTCAAAGTGATTTCGCGTCGAACGAAACAATTGGTATAATTTTCATTGCCCGAAAGTATTGCCTCGGTAGGCATCTCTCTCTCTTAACCGGGAATCGCAGGATAGCGACGAAAGATCGCCCTTCGAGCTCGAAACGGATTTTTTTAATTTGAAAAGAAATATCGCTCGCGCATCTTATTATATCGTAATTTTCCTATCGACTCCGTTCCATCCGAGCAAACTTTCATCGTTAGTACGCTCAACGAGAAACACAAGCGGTACTTAATAAGTTTAAAAATACACGAGCGAGTTTGAAAGTTTGATTACGTTAATGCGACCAAATTTGAATATCATTAATATGAAAAAGAATCGTCGTAGAATGGAGCAGAATAATCGTCGCGCGATTTTAAAGACGACGACGACGACGACGACGACGACGACGACGAGGACCTTTTTCAACGAAGAACGACACACGGCGACGGTCGTCGAAGCTGTAAGAAATCGATAAAGGATCGTCTCTCGCGAAAGTCTTGTTCACGAGGCGCCTACTACGAAGTTCTCTTGGTCGTGCGTCTCTTAGCAGATGTACGACCATTTGCCGTGGCAGCTGCTCTCCCCACCAACACCGTAAACCACGGCCATCTAGCGCCCCGGTGTTACTACCATCGACGCGGACTACTAGATTTTCTTCTCGACGCTTTAACGACGATACTCGCATGGCGATATCGAGTAAAGGATAAAAAAATCGAAGATCGGTACCGATCCTACTATCAGCGTTCGCGCTGGTCGTCCGAGGACGGCTGTTCGTCCTTGCTACGAACGATCGAGCGATCGAGCGATCGAGCGATCGAGCGATCGAGCCAACAAAAACCGGTTCTTGGGACTCTCGAGTTGCGAACGACCGAGCGGCCCACGTTCGGGGCCCACGAAGGGAGCGAGCACGAACCTGACTCCCCGTAGAGCCCGAGAGTAAAAGGCTCCTCTTTTACTTGCCGCCTTCGGGGCTCTGCTCTCGAGAAGGAAATATACTCCAAAGAGGTTTATGGCCTTTCGGATGCGCCGAGGAAGATTTCCGGAATCATTGGAAGAAGGAGAAAGCATCGTGCCTTTACGTGCTTGTAGGATTAAGATGCGTTCTATTTTCTTTAGGATCTACACGAGAGCAACCTCGGAAGAACTCGGAGAGAGTTTTCATATCGTTCGATCGATCGTCTAACCGCTTCGAGACGGATGGACGAAGGAACGAGCAAAACGTTGCTTCCTCATCCTTTTTCCTTTTTATCGTATAGGGAACGAGCGAGCGAGCGAGCGAGCGAGCTAGCCAGGTGCGAGTGCGGACACTCGCTTTTATATAAATCGAAAGTGGTTAACCCGATTCTCGCCTACCAAATTCTATGGGTATACGTATATATGGGTATCGTTATTCGATATACGTATCATCGAAAAAGCTTAATAACGTCGACATCGATCGACGGCTACCGAGCTAAGAGCGTAAATAATACTTTGTTTCTCATCCGTTCGTCGTTGAACGTCGCGAATGAAACTTACCTTTACCCTATGATAACACCGTTGCGTTTCCGACGACGAAAGACGGCTAACACGTAACTCTCGTAGCGGGTATCGGTTAAACGTTGCGGCCACAGGGAGAAGGGATAGGGCCCACAGCCAGACTGACTCGTCCCTGGAGGAAAGAGGAGGGGTCGGGGCCCGAGGTAGGGTAGAGGGTAGGGTAGAAGGGACAGGACCCGTTCGAGCCTCGGCATTCGCGTCCGGTGTTTCGCGTCAGGGGGGGGTTCTTTTACGAGTCGACTCGACGAGAGTGTCTTGGACGATCGGTCGACCGTCGTAGCATCTCTACTCGATACTCGAACTTGCCGATTCTCTTCTCGCCTCTCTTACGCGTCCTTCGAATATTATTTCCCTGGTGAAAGAGTGACGATGAGTGTGCTTGTCTCCTACGTTACGATCGTTCCTTCGTTATCTTTTTTCTTAACGCTTACGACGACGTTTTCCCTCGAAGAGGACGAAGAAGAGGAAAAACGAGCAAAAGAATAAGAAGAAATCTCGAATTGGAAAGAAAGAACGCGTTTCTCGAAAGTATCGCTGCATCGAAATTACCTGTAGCGCCACATAGAATCGGTGATACACCAGGTGGCGCGACAAACGACGCAACGACCCTTGGCAGTTGGTTTTTTTTTTTTTCCTTTTTCGGATCGGACCTCGACGTTCGTTATTCTTCGAGAGACCTCGAAGAAGACCTCGTCCTTTCAAATTTCCTCGTCGTTCCTTCAAATTTCTCTTCTTTTCTTTCTCCGTTCGTCTCGTTTCGAGAGAACGCGCGCGCGCGCGCGCGCGCGAGCGAGAGCGAGAGCGAGAGAGAGAGAGAGAGAGAGAGAGAGTGAGAAACGGAGATAGATCGAGAGTATTTCCGAGTTCCGGTGGGGTCGCCGAAAGTAGCGGAGCGTGACCGTGCTAGTTCTAACGGAAAAACGTGGGAATTCTCGTAACCGTACTTTACCGATTCCATCGTCTCGTTACGAAGACATCGATCGGCGCTCATCCGGGAGACCAAATCTACGTTATCGTTGTGATATTTTAAAAGGAAAATGTATCGCACTTTTGACGGAGGTGGAAGATAATCGAATTAATAAAAGATAAACCAAAGGAATAAATGTGGAAAGTGTGCGGACACTTTTTCCTCGTCTTCGTTTCTTTTAGTCCATGCTAAACGGACCTCGAGGTCAATCGAGTTAAACGTCGCTGCACAGCTTCGCGCTCTACTCGTTCAAGAGTCAATGAGTTGAAAAAGGGATTATTGCGTGTTGACTCGTTAACGGGATCGTCATCAAAATAGATCTTTTTCTTCTTTCTCTTTGAAACGAAACGTGCATAATCGTAAGGAATAGAAAGAAAAGTAGAGAACACCGTTACCGCGACAAAGGATACGCGACTAGAGAGAGATAGAGAGAGAGAGAGAGAGAGCGAGAGAGAGAGAGAGAGAGAGAGAGAGAGAGACGAAAAAGGACTACTGCGATCGGTGAGACGTCATAGTTTAAAAATACAACTGGCCGCTACCGATCGACATCGCCCCGAGAAGCCATCGTTCAAGGCATTCTATAGCGAGTGATAGAACGAGAAAGAGAAAAAGAAAAAGAGTTAACGAAAAGAGAGATAGAAAGGAAGGAAGGAAGGAAGGAAGGAAGGAAGGAAAACAGAAAGATAATCCGATCCCACTTTGGAGTCTTTAGACTCGGTGACGTCAGATTGGCAGAGTAAGCGGTACGGAGTAGAGTCTCGAGCTCGTGAAAGCAAGGAAAGTGAGTAAAGAGAAGAAGAAAAAAGAAGAAGAAGAAGAAGAAGAAGAAGAAGAAGAAGAAGAAGAAAAAGAAGAAGAAGAAGAAGAGTCTTTTCTCGTTCGACCGTATGGCTTGCGTTTACCTTTTTACCGGCCGGTTTCGAGGAACGTAGAGCGCCGCCATGTTGTCCGAAGAGAACGTTTTTTTCTGGCGGGCGTAACTCTTGAATCTCTCTCCCCCTTCCCTCCTCCCCCCCCTTCTCTCTCTCTCTCTCTCTCTCTCTCTCTCTCGTATCTTTTCGTCTCTCGAAGTAGACGCAAAGTTTCTCGTCGACGCATGGTGTCTACTCTACGGAGAGACGTCATCGTGATCGTCGACCTTCGTCATCGATCGTTCGGAGAAGGGGAAAGAGGTGGTGCCGCTGGAGAAGGAGGAAGAGGAGGAGGAGGAGGAGGAGGAGGAGGAGTTGCGAGGGTGGTGGTTGTGCCGGTCGTAGCGTTGGTGTTGTTTAGCGGTGGTTGCGTTAAAACGGATAAGAGCGCTTGGAGAGCGAGGCGCGAGCGGCGAACGAAGAGGTGCCTCCTCGTGTCGCGCGAACGAACGATGCTCGACGCTGGTGTTGTTGTTACCGTCGCTCTCGTTAGAACGTACCGAGTCTCGCGATGGAAGTCGAGAGCCGTTTCGTGACGACTCGCCGCGTACGGTCTTCGACCATCGAGAAGCCACCTCGATTCCTTCTCGTTTCGCCAAGAAGGAACGAACGTTCGCCGACGCCTTATCTCGTTGTAAGTTCTATCGCGCCGCTACCTCGTTCTCCGGTTACATCGAATTCCTCGAAAACGCCTCTCCTCCGTCCACTTTTCTCTGTCGCCGTTGAAAAACTCGTCCGGTGCGACTATCTTACCAAGGAGAGAACTCGTTCGTGCTCGAAAGATTTGTGATAAGTAAGGAAGACTTATTTGGGAAAGGTGTCGATTCGATCGAAGTTGCGTATGGTGCTTCGAACAGTGGGTGAAGAAACGTCGTCTTCGTCGTCACGGTGTTTCGATAGTAGACGCGTTACACGCTACTGCGCGTCGTGAAAACATCGGTGCTCGAAGAAGAGAAATGGGAAACCACCCGTCCGCCCACCAACCGCTCGAGAGGGCTACCAGCCATGCTGGAAATGGTCTTCGTCTCTCGGTATGTTCGACCGTCCGTTCCCGTCTCTCTCTCTCTCTCTCTCTCTCTCTCTCTCTCTCTCTCTCTCTCTCTCTTCTTCCCTCTATCCGTTCGATGCGTTTTCGCGCGTCAACGAGCGATCATTTCGTCGGACCTGTCTAGCGCAGCGTCTCCAAATTACCACGGCGACTACTTTGAATCTACTTCCTCTCGAACATTATTGTTTTCTAAATTACATGCCAAAACTTTATGCCTTCGTTTCCTATTACCATAGCAATGGTCCTTTTCTTTCGATATAAAAGTCATTGAATTTTTGCCCCCTTCGATATCACGATATTCGTACTCGCGGAATAAGGTCTGTACGATGCGAGAAGCGGCGAACCGAGAGCGACTTGGTTTGTCTTTTATCATCGATTTTTTTCTTTTCGGTTTCCAAATTTGGGTCGTTCGAAGATAAGATTTTTCTTCTACGTGGGCGTAACTTTTATATTTGCGACAAGGACGAAGATGTTCTTTCTAAGGCTGTAACTGATTTTTAACGTACCTCGATTACGCTTCGTCTATGACTATTTTCTCGATCGTCGTTAATTTCTTTTCTTTTTTTTTTTTCCTTTGTACCGATAAAGTCTCCGTAACGAGCAATTTCTTCAAAATTTCTATTAAAAAGTGTCCTTCCTGTTGCGCGTGACGTCATTGACTCGTACGATCTTTTCTCTCTCTCTCTCTCTCTCTCTCTCGTCTCTTTTACGTTCGTCCGTTCCTTTGAATATTTATCGTAAGAGGTTCATGCGTATGGAATTCTTGATATTAGTTCGCGGAATGCCTGTTGACGAGTCACGACGAGGTGACCGTTATATAACGTCGTCTCATCGTCGACGTTTCTCGCATCTTCGTCGCTCTCTCTCTCTCTCTCGGATAACTTTCTGTTTAAATGGATTTTATCCGAGAGATAGAACGAAATACATAGTTGATAATTCGTTCGAATGAATGAGAGACCGGTTACTCCGAGAACAAGAGAAATCGAGGAGTATTGATCCTTGCGACACGATCGTCGTATGTACGATCCCCGTTGAATCATCGAGAGACCAGTAGAAAATGAACGATCGACCAACGTACGTAGCCGGCAACGAAATAAAGTCACGAACTTTTGTCAAAGTTTTCGAGTGCTCGGGAAACGGAGCGTCACGGATAAGCGACAGGGGCTCGATCGTATTTCCCTAGTGAATGGGAGATTTTGTTGCGAGACCGTGCGAGTTCGAACGGGAAAACCACCGAATACGCTGGACGTCGTCCTCCGTTTTCACCGTTTCGCTGTCATATTCGGGTATTTTCCTCGTCATACTCGTTACTCGCGAATATAGATTATTAGAAAGTATGATCGTTCGAGTGTACGTAAAAGGAAGAAAAAGAAAATTACGACGACGACGACGACGACGACGAAAAAGAAGAAGAATGGATTTCTCTTAGTTGAGTCGTTGGTTCGTGCGACGATACGAGTATATCTCCTTGCGCGTCGACGAATTGTATTTTCGCATTCACAGAGATGCTCGCGCAGAGAGGTTTCGGAGGACGACTTACGACGACGCGACGGAAGCCTCCTCGTGGCTTTTCGGAAAGTTTATTTTTATCGGGGTTCAGAGAGAGAGAGAGAGAGAGAGAGAGAGAGAGAGAGAGAGAGAGAGAGAAAGAGAGAAATAGGAAGAAGCTTTTAACCGGCGGGTTTACGGGTTCGCTTTTTAATCCCAGTAGAGACGGACGATGCGTTTCTATGGTTTAACTCACGTCGGGGAACGTTAGTTCAGGGTGGTGGAAGGGAGGATGGATATCATTGAAATAACTTCCTGCGTCTCGTCGTCCCTTCGTACGTTCGCTCACGGTGCAGCTTAATTACATGGCGTTTGTTGCGCGCTCTAATTAGAGAAATTACCTATCTACCGTGCCGCTGGAGCGAGTCGTTCGCTTCGGTTACCCTGCCCCTTCGCACCCATGCTCCTCTCATCGTCGATCACCCTAATCGACGTTCGATCGGTCGCGTATCCTCGTCCTCGCACCGATACGCATACACATACGTAATATATTTTTATCGTCGGATCGAACGCGCCAATTTTTTCAACGACCCTTTTTCCTTTTCTCCACGTTCCTGCGGACCTTCTCTCTTCTTTACACTTTCCTTCTTTTTCTTTTTTCTTTTTTACTTCTTTCCTATCCCGATACACTTCCTTTCTCGATCGATGCAAATTACTTTTCGCGATAATTTCATCGCGTCCACCAAGCTCGCCTCCTTCTTAGAGATTTCTTCTTTCGAAATAAAATCGTATAATTGTAAATACATGATCTTATTTATCGTCGCATCGTTATAACTCGACGTATCGCGAGTATTTTAAGGTGATGGTGAGAGGGGTTGGGAAAAAGAAAAAAATACCATGCTCGTTCTTCGAGCTCGTATCTCGACAAATATTTTCTCGCGTTCCTTTCAAAGTTTCCTTTCCTTTGGCCGTCGTGATTGTCTTCTGGATAAGGGGAAAGTTAAACGACGGACGACCTCCCGACGAATTCGCCGATTCGGTTCGTTAAGAGATTTCAAAGTCGAGAGTTTGGTTCTATCCTTGTCTACGCGTACGATAGACTCCATTAGATCTTTTCTCGATCGTTTCCCTTGTACGAATATGCTATTCCCGTGAAAAAGAAATCCGAAATCGACGAACGTATATATATATATATAGTTTATCGTCGATCGCGTCCACTTCGTCGTGCGACGATCGGATCTCAAAGTCGAACGACGGAGACTCGCGATATTTAAAAGCATATTCAACAAGGTCAGGAACATGGAAATTATTTTTTCTCTCTTGAAAACGTCTCAACTATTGTCAAATAACCAGTCATTACGTTAGGTGTAAAAAGGCAGCTGTTCCTATCGTTCAATCATGTGTAGCATTAATTAGTTTAATGCACGAGATGGATTCCTTCGGTAACGCATACGGATATATGTAATTTTGGAAAGCATACGGCGATATTTAAGTAAGATAGAACGACGATGTAGGTCAGCTATTAAATAATAGGTAGGTGGTGCTGTTATCGTACGCTCCTCGATTAATCACAATTTTAAAAACAGTCGCGCGTTTGGAGTTTGCACGATCGATTCTCGCACATAATTTTGCCGGAATAAAAAATGGACGCGCGTACGCGATGAGATAGACGCGATATTATATAATAAAGAAGAGAAAGAATTCGACGATAGGGAAAGAAACCGAGACTTGTCGAACAACGAGAGTTTCTTTGTCGTGGTATTTTTCAAGCGAGCTCTTCAACGAGCAGTATCGATTTTGCGAAGGGGAGGAAACTCGATTAATATCGTTTTAATACGCGAAGACGTCGATATTTTTGTATTGTCACGGAAATGTAATCGGCTGCCGACATGTCGTATAACAAGATGCAAACATCCGTAATAAATAATCGATCGCGATGCAATCGTATTACCGTCGAATATAATTATATACGGCGATTTTGCGCATAAACGTACGTACGTACGTGCGTGCATACGCGCAAGTATATGCGCGTGCGTTCGCCTCGCAAGTTATTCGTCGCTAACGCATCGATAAACGAGAGAATGCGCGAAAAGCGCTCGCTTCTTGTCGCGATCGTGCGAGATATTTCCATCAGCGATTAAAATATAATGCAATTATTTCGTCGTATCGCTTACTACTACAACTTGGGGAAACCTCCATTTCAAGGTTCTAGCATATATATATATATATATATATATATATATATATATCCTTTCGTCGTACGTACGACGCCTTTAGTATCCCACGTTCTCTTTAATCGCGACCATAAGTTTCGACTTGAAGACGAGAGAAGGAAGAAACACCTTCGCATCGTACCGTGCGCGCGCGTTGTGGATGAGAGAGAAAGATGGCGGAGACTCGCTCGAGGAAAGAAGTAGCGGCACTTTCGAACGAGTCAAGTCACTCGAACGTTGACGCGCACGAGAGTACAAACAGGTTTTTCACCGAGGGGGAGAAACTCGCGGGGTTCGTCGAGTCGATAAAAATTATTTTGCCACTGGACGTATGTAAAGGAACGCATACGCGTACGTGCGTAGGAAAGGATGCGAACGTCCGACGCGAATCTTCGTAGTTGTGACTCGTGAAATTGCTTTGAAAGATTTATAACCGGTACGTCGAATGTACGTCGATAAACGAAGAAATTATCACAAATTTTCATTTATTCCGATTTCGAATGAAATGTCTTACGGTTGTACACTCGAATAATAGCTCCGAAAGGGAGTTTGAGTATTCGGTCGCTTTATCCGTCTTACCCAACACAGGCCCGATTAAGTCGATGAAACAGATCCCGTACCATAGTTTAGAAACACGTTGCACGTCGATGCATAGTTCTGTGTAAGTAGACCACGTGTTGAACTTTTGTAAAGCTCATCGTAAAGGCACATCATCGACGTTAGGTACATATAAACTGTAAGCGCGAGTTCGAGCGTACTCGCGCGCACTAGCGCAAAGCGAGGGGATCGAACTCAAGGATAACCGGTGGTATGCCGATGTCCGCTGGTTCAGCAGCAGTTACAAAGGGAGGGACTTGGAATCGCTGGTATTTAAAATATCGACGTACATACCTTCGATTTCAATGGCCGACGATTTAAATGGCCTACTTGTCCTCGTCAAATTGCCTCGCGTGTACTTTACTTATCGGACTCTCGAAAACCCCCTCGGGGTAAATGTTTTTCAACATTCGTCGCGTTTAATCGAATAATTACTCTATGCGCGTTTTTATTATTTATTCCTTTTTTTCCCCTCCCCTAATGATTTATGCCGAAAGTGACGACCAATCGTTGGATCGTTGTAGGTCCAAAAGATAGACATCGATCTTTCCTTCTCGATTGATGCGCACCCTCTATCTGTCTTCGTCCAGTAGGTCAAAGCGATAAAACGTTCGAGAAAGTTTGTAATACGATCGATGCGGATAGCTAGATAATTTCCTCGGTGGGCAAAGAAAAGAGGAAAGAGAAGAAGAAGAAGAAGAAGAAGAAGAAGAAGAAGAGAAATAGTATTTTGGGGAAATTTCATTTTCATCGTTTCTCCTTTCCCCCACGATCCTCCTCGGTCACAACTTTTTCTCATTATTTCCGTGGTACGCCGAGGTCGTTCGTTCGTTCGTTCGTTCGTTTGAGAAAAGTGGCATCTACAAAAAGGGACGACGCGTTCGTTAATGGCAGGGGACTCGCGGTAGCAGGAATCGAAATTGGGTTCACGTTGTACGCGACGTTGAGCCGCGTCGCGAGTTAGACTCCATATGTATGCAGATGAGCGCAAAGGACATCGGCTTTGTCCTCTTGCATACGTCGTCGTCGAGTTGACGTGTGCGCCTATATTTTGCTCCTTCTCTCTCTCTCTCTCTCTCTCTCTCTCTCTCTCTCTCTCTCTCTCTATCCATCTATCTGTATCTACATATCTATCTCCATCGTTCTATCAGCGTATGCGTATTCGATCATATTCAGCAACATCGCCGCATACGGAACACCTGTCGCGGTGAAAGGATTAAGCGTTCGTAGGTGCTCGCGCTCTATTGGACGCGCTCAGACTCGCTGCCATTTCAGGTAGCGACGATTTTCATATCCTCTTGATACTCTCGGGGTACTCGGCTGAGTTATAAACGGCTTCGGAATCGTTCGAGGTAGACGGAGGACAAGCAACAGCGGATATATTTCCTACGCTACGTTCGAAGGCTAATACTATAATAATACATACTCGCTTTCGAAGTGGATCTCGTAAAGAAGGTAGAACGTGTCGCTATTAGAAAATTGCCGCGCCCTAAGTTTCGACCTGCGGTCAACGAACTTGCGTCGACGCTACTATTGCTCTAGGGCACTTTACGAACGTGCTTTCACCGGTGCTTATCTAGGTCACAGCGGCACGCTAGGATCTAAAAGATCTTTGTCTTCGATCGTCCGACAGTTTTTTCTTTTTTTTTTTTTTTTTTTTTTTTTTTTTTTTTTTTTTTTTTTTTTTATACGAAGAGAGAGAAAGAGAAACTCGAAGATGGCACGAATCGTGCCTAATTTTCTCGCGTAAAGAAATCTTGGCTGGTTAACGGGCAGATCGTTTACCTCGTGAAACTAATAGTTTGCAACTATTAATTGCATTTCGTCTATTCGACATTTAGAGGGATCGCGTAAAGCGCGTTCTTCTTCCTTAATCTCGTTTGAGATATTCGTAGTTACATGCTAAATTGTGGAAACGGAAGAACGTTTACCAACGTGAAATTTATATGTAATGCAAACCACTTGAAATTCTGAACGAAACGAATGTGTTATTTCCCATAGCTTACATTTTAAATGCAAATTACATCTTTACGTCGTCCCTATCTTTCGTATATAAATATACATACGCACTCATAAATATATATATATATATATATATATATATATACACACACACACACACACACCCAAAATATACATAACTAAATATATACACGTATGCATGTATACACGCATACACACCTGAGGCTGACAAAAGTTAACCGGAGAATGAATTAAAAAGCAGGAAGAGAGAGGAATCTAAATCTCCATAAAGTTTATTTTAAACGGCTCGGCGTTGCGCGAATAATTAAAGCGAATTTAAAAAGAATTCGCTGTAGAAGCGTGTAGGTGACTATCGAATCATCCGACAAAGTTGAGAGAATGCCTTTTGTGAATCGCGCGTGAGGCTACATAAATCCTTCAATGAGAACACGTTGATGAAGCGAAAACAATGGTTCCGCGATTATGAAGGGGGGGGGGGGAACTCTTGAGAATTTACTTGGAAAGAGGGATTCTACGTTGTTCGGCCGGAGAATTCTCTTGTTTGCGCGGTGTTCAATTAAAATTTCAATCAGTGCCGTTCACCGAGCGCGGTAAAAATCAAGAAAAGGCTCGAACTTTAATAACACGGGGAATGAAAATGATTAGAGGAGATCGCGTTTTATTCGCGTACGACGATCGTTCTTCGTTCGATGGTTATGGCCATTCGCGTTATACGATTCGTTATACAATCGACGTATCATTTCGTTACGTCCTTCTCTCATCGATCTTCGTCTCTCGAGACGAAACGAGATTTTTGCTGAATAATAAAACGAACCGAAACTTTTTTCTTTTTATTAGTTCGTTCGTTCGTTCGTTCGTTCGTTCGTTCGTTCGTTTGTTTATTTGTTCGTTCGTTCGTTCGTTCGTTCGTTCGTTCGTTCGTAGTGTATTATGTAACGTTGCGTATGTACGTATCGTACGATCGGTGTCTAATAATAATATTATTGTCCTTTAAGTTAGAAGCGTCGAACGTTTCGTTGTCATATGGCTTTTGATCGCGATTCACTAAAGATATTCGTCAACGAGCTCTCTTTCGAGCCAGAAGTACATCTCTCTACTCCCTCGACCGTAGGAGAATATTGCTACGCTTTTTTGACCCGGCAACGTTCGTAACACACGGGCGTATGCTTTTGCATCCGACGCACGTAGCGTACCGTGGAGATGCACATTCCCCATCGCCATCTTTCCTTTCACACTCGAAGGTCGTGTCTCGGAGCTATTATCATACGAGAAGAGTTACTCGTAAGGATTCACAAGAGAGGAGTTATAAGGAAAGTTCGAGGAGATACGTCGTGAATTACAAACGATGGATCAAACATCGATCAGACTTTTTGGAATCTTATTCGTGTAAAGTGTTTCGTACGATATCGCTTATTTATAATAAGCGACATTAGCTACAAGTAAACGACATTGTTTCATCTTCTTTCATAAATAGATATCGGAAGAAGAATTATTTCGAAGGGATCGATATAAATATGGTTCTTTAAATTTGACTTTTATCCAGTCGGATATTATTATCTCGAAGGTACGAGACACACTATCTTTCGGATTCTTACGGCGTTAGTCACTGTACGTACGTACGTACGTACGTATGAGTCACGGATGATGAACTTCGGATAAAAAGAAAGTGGTCGAACTCTCTTCGAACTCTTCTTCGATAGGAGGATGTGCGGGAAGCGTAAGTTGGCAACTCTTTTTTTTTTATTTTTCTCTCCGTTCTCCTCCGCGTTTCCCGTTTTACAATACGGATACGTAGATCGTTACTTCGATAACGAATAAACGAATAAACGTATAAAATTGTAACATTTTGAAGGTTTGGTCGTACGTGCGAACAACGAAACGACAATCGAACGATATACGATCGATACGCGCACACATATTCGGTTCGAATAGTAGCACGGTAGCACGTAGGTTATATATCGCGTTGAGTCAAGTGCAGAGGCGGCGCTAATAACGCGGAGGACGTCGTATCGGGCTCATTAAAGCGTACGCCACATAAAGAGGGGAGCAGCCGCTCCAAGTGCAGAAGCGTA
This sequence comes from Dolichovespula sylvestris, assembly GCA_918808275.2. NCBI lineage: Eukaryota > Metazoa > Arthropoda > Insecta > Hymenoptera > Vespidae > Dolichovespula > Dolichovespula sylvestris. The sequence continues at coordinate 4,261,602 of OU964985.1, read as the reverse complement.
ATTCGATTGAACGGAATTATCAATCGACGCGACTCGATCTTCGCGCATGTAGTATATAGTACACACACACACGCACACGCACACGCACGCACGCACGCACACACACACATATATATATATTTGACGGTACTACTCGTATTCGTTGAGTTTAATACCATTAGAAATGAAACGCGAGACGCGAAACGCAGGGATATGCGAGCCGTCAAAAATATATAAAAGTATAAACGCGATCGACGCGGAGACAGGTAGAAACATTTCAAATCTCACGCCCGTAACGCTCGGTCGAAAAGAGTCACGACTGTGTCATTGACGCGCCAAACGTCGATAATAAAATATTTATGAGCCTTTGTAAACGATTGATATCATTTGAAGACGGCCTGCGCGTTAGAGATCTCTTGAAAAAAACGGACGTAGTCGAGAGTTTTTGCGTCCGTAGAAACGCACTTTGAATTGCTAACGAACGAGTACCTTTCGTACCTTCCTCGATCGTTTCTTGAAATTCCCCTACCGAGAATCTTGTATCGTTCTCCTATGTTCCGCTTACCGTTCAAACGCGCCCACTGCACGCGCGATGATGTAATTTTTCGCACCTTTCTCGTAGCGCGTACTATTTTCTTGTTTCTTTTTCTTTTTCTTTTGAAATTAAATTGTATAAAAAAGATGATGACACGCGCTTATCGATCTTACGATAGGTACAAGTACACGTGTACGATGCGTACGAGTAAGGACATCAATTTGTAATGTCATATGGCGGTGGCACTTGGACGTTCACCGAGCGTAACCGATGCGGTCCTTCGTATTCTGAAGTAGCTTAAATGGCCGGATGGCGAACGCCGATCGAACGCGTTGCAAGTGTTTATTCGAGAACGATTATGATCGTCGTTGCGAGGGGCCGGGAGAAGAGCGAGAGGGTAGATTCTTTCTAGTCCGAAACGTAGATTCGTTTTCAATGGAAGAACGACGCCGCGATCCACGCGACCGTTTTACTCCGACGCATCGGTAAGCCTATTACCTTGCTAAGTAAATAATACCGTGCGTAATCCGATTGCGTCGAGAGTGCTTACTTTCGCACGTTTTAACCATTAGCGAGGCGTTCCTATCGTCGTAGCAAGAGCCTCCGAAGTACCGTCACGGATATCGTCCTATCCCACCAGAGGGTGGATTGTTTTCGTTGTTCCTTATTTATATGCTCTGCGAATTCGTATCGTTTCTTTACAGTAGCGATCGTCGTAACGTCGCGACGAGAACGTACGTACGCGTTCGTCGTACTCTCGAGCGATTAGAGAAGACCGCTCCTTCGTCGCGAACGTGCGTTAATAAAATATCGAATCCGCGAAACGGCTCGAGCGGATCCTCGAAATATCGTGCGAAATATCATTTCTTTCCGATCGTCGCTTTTAATCGCATTCGATGCACGTCCTTCCACGTAACGATTTTGATTTTAACGAGCGCGAGTAACTAATATTCCAATGTTTCCTTTTCCTTTTCCATTTGATTTTACAGATCGTCAACGCGTTTTCGAATTCCGACGGATTACCGTTGAAAATCATAAAGTTCTTTTCATTCGTTCGTCAAACAAGAATCTCTCGGTTTTCGTAATTATCCGCGTTCCTACGGTCGACAACGGCATCGATAGCTTTATATTTCTTTCCACCACGGAAAGGGCACAAAAGACCGGATCGCGAGGAATGAGAGTCGAATGAAAAAGAACTCGCCCCTAAATAAAAACCGAGTTCCCATGTCGCGCGCGCGCATGCCTACTGCCTGGGATTGATATCGAAAGGGATTGCGGGCCGGTGGTGGTCCTACGTTTACGTCGATTTCTCTGATATTTGTTACGACATATGCAAGAAACACGCGTACGCGTACGCGAACGCGAACGGAAGCTGGTTTAACTCGGGCCGCCGTGTCACGAGCGTGAGATAGAGTCGGTCTCGATTATCTCGAGACATATACGTACCTCGCGTGGCCTATTTGCTTATCCATTAGGCGATCCACCTAGGGAATTTCGCAAGAGAGGTAAAATAACTTTGCGATAACGCGATCGAACTCTTACCACGCGAGAACCTTCGACGGATGATTTTCTTTTCCGAATGAAAATAATCTCTCTTCGGACGGATTCGCGCCTGGAACGCCTGGATCCTAGGAGATGCGGCGAGATCGAAGACGATTTGATTTTTATCGGTTTTTTGCGATTACTCTCGGCAACGCGTTATACAATTGGGAACGATAAAGGAAGGATTAGTAGGACGTAGGTACGTAATTTGTTTAAGAAAACGGGGAAACGAGGGATGAAGAAAGCTCGACGAAAATTTGTGTAGCGTCAAGTAGAAGAAAGAAAAAGAGAAAAAAGGAAAGGAAAAAGAGAAGAAAGGTATAGACGGGGAGAAGAAGGTTTCCCAGCGGGTCTCCGGGTTCTTGATCTCGACGGTTGGCTCTCTTAGGGGCACCGATTTAGGGGGGAGAAGGTCCGTGCTCGGAATTAGGGGAGACTCCGAGGTGGGGTTGCGATATAAAAGATTCTTTGGGAACCAGCCTCAAGATTCGATCACAGGGGCTTTTTATATCGTCGAGTCGACACGATGACGATGGCGGCGGCGGCGGCGACGACGACGACGACGACGACGACGACGACCAAGACGACGACCAAGACGACCGTTGGTAGAATATATCTCCTTTCTCTCGCAACGATCACTTTTTCAAGGTTCCAAAGCTTTTAGGGTCTTAACGACTCGTCGAGTAAACTTCCGACGGAATCCTATATAGAATAACCCGGAGGATTTTTCCTTGGTTTCGAAATTGCGCCCATTATAAATCTCATTTGTCATCGATCTTATCTCGATGCATGGATTACGTGGTCCGTCACGTTCAAAGTTTTTCTCCTTCGGACTCGTCGAAATGTATTTCTTCGAATGAGTTTCGTTTAACGTTCGAACGTATCGAGTAGGTCGATAATCGATATAGCTCGAAGTAAGATAGACACGATGATATATTTGGCATACGCACGTTATTATACGCAGAGTTACTTAAAAGATCGACCTATTTCGTCGTTCGTCGGTCGATCGAATCCTTCTTAAACGGTCATTCTTTTTATTGACATTAAAAACCAGCGAGAATCCTAGAATCGATCGTATTCTATCGTGGTTTAGCGATTGCTCGCGAACACATCGCCGTTGATAAACACGTACACCGGTACGCGAATACAATAGACGGCTATTATTATATTATCACGATGCATTGGTTTATCCGCGTGAATCGCGTTGGCATAAGATATTGCCGATCGATCGAGGAATTATCGCATTTCTTTTATCGTATTGGGTAACGCGATGTCATCGTTATATCGAATAATTTACTTCAAATCGAAGAGATTTGGAGCACGATCGATTCGCGATTAGCCCTTGACGAGAACGTCCATTTTCGTTCTTTTGTTTTTTTTTTCCTCGAGCGCATTCTCGCTCTTGAACGTTCGTACGAGATAAATTACGTTTCCTTTTTTTTCTTTCTTTCTTTTTTTTTTTTTTTTTTTTTTTCCATCGATATTCGCAGAAGCGCGAGAGATCGCCGGGAAAGAGGATGGACCGGCTACGGCGGAGCTTTCGAGACAGCTTCCGACGACGAAAAGATCCTCACGTACCGGAATCGAGTAAACCCCACCAATGGCAAGCGGACGAGAGCGCAGTACGTTCCGCCACCTGCGCTTTTCACGTTAAGGTAAGCACACCATCGTTTTCGCGTCTTCCTCTCGAGAGTATTATATATATATATATATATACATATATATACGGTTTCTCGAGACCGTTCAAGGGGACGTCCGAAACTCTTACAAGTTCCTTATCGCCATCTGGCAGTTTCGTAGCGAGTTAAACGAAGGGTGACACCCAAGAGCGATCGATCCGATGCAAATTGGCTTCTTTCGATTGCTTCTACATGTTATCGTTCCTATAGACTCGTTAGAACGATCCTTGAGATAATTAACGATAACGAATAAGATCTATGATTAGAAGGGGTAGAACGATCGCTTAATTCGTTACGCGCGTAGATATATTTCAAAACTATTCGATGATGTATGATAATTTACGTCACTGATAATAACAATTTTTTTTCAGTACTTGGGATGCGTCGAGGTGTTCGAGTCGAGAGGAATGCAGGTTTGCGAGGAGGCTTTGAAGGTGCTCAGGGTTAGTATAATTATATACGTATATCTTTGAAAGTGGCGATTAGCCATCGATTCAAAGGACATCGACGCAATCGATCATCCTACAACATCCTAATTCCTCTTTCAGAATTCCAGAAGAAGACCGGTGCGCGCAGTCCTTCATGTGTCCGGCGATGGACTGCGCGTGGTCGAGGACGAGACGAAGGGATTGATCGTCGACCAAACGATCGAGAAAGTTTCCTTTTGTGCTCCGGATCGGAATCACGAAAAGGGTTTCAGTTATATCTGCAGGGATGGTACGACCAGGCGGTGGATGTGTCATGGATTTTTGGCGTTAAAGGAGTCGGTACGTCGGAACTCTATCCTATCGTTTCTCGCATCGTAGGGTGGATTTCTGCAGGTATATGACGTTGCTCGATCGGGATGGAAGTATCATTACTTGAAAATGAAATGAATACGTCTTGTGGATATATGCGAGAAGAGAAAAAGAATAGAAAAAGAAAACAAAAAAAAAAAAAAAAACAAAATAGCTGAAATCGAATGGATAAGGTAGCTTTCTGTACTCTCGCAATAACGTTTGTTTGCACGATGGAAAAAATGAATTGTTCGAGCCTCTTATAAGAAAAGAAAAGAAAAAAAAAAAAAAAGAAAGAAAGAAACACGATCGAGTCCACGTACGTATTCGATTCTTAACGTAGATACGTTCTTTCAGGGTGAAAGATTGAGTCACGCCGTTGGATGTGCGTTTGCCGCGTGCTTGGAGAGAAAGCAACGTAGGGACAAAGAATGCGGTGTAACGATGACGTTCGATTCGAAGACGTCGACCTTTACGAGAAGCGGTAGCTTCAGGCAACCGAGTCTTACAGAAAGATTGCAGGATACGCGTGAGCGTGCCGTAGGTCGGTCTTATCCCACATTCGAATATTATATCTTTTTGCTTCTATGTACTCGCGTAGAGAATAATAATCGGTAAATGCGTTATGCGAAATAACGTTAAAGTCGTATTAACGTAATCGTCGATCGTACAAAGTGGACACATTAAGATTTTAACTCGTTAAGATACTTTAACGAGCCTTGCATTTTTGTTAACGGCGAGACGATAACGATAATCGATTAACCGTCGCTCGTCGAGTCGTATCTTTCATAGAAGAAGCCTTTCTTAGAAGAGACAATTTGAATATCGTTTTGCAACGTCGCGAATTCGTTTAATAACGAATTATTTCCCTCTCATTACAGATGTTCCTCCTCCGGTGAAGCAGGTGTACAACCCCTTCGCCATCGAGAGACCCCATGCCACGCCTTCTATGTTGGAACGACAAGGATCCTTCAGGGGTTTTACTCAATTGAATCAAGCGTCCCCATTTAAGAGACAGCTGAGTTTACGCGTTAACGATCTTCCTAGTAATCTCGAGCGTACGCGCAGTCACAGTCTCGAACCTACGGATTTATCGCGAATGCCATCGACGATACATAACGTCGTCGTACCTTTGAAGCCTCCAGGTAAGTGTCGATCGTTGACCTTACACGTCTTCTCGCGAGTTAACTTTCTAACGTTATCTGTGATATCTCGACGACACGAACGTACGACGTTAAGTATAATGAATTAACGATAAGACGGCCATTACTTCGATAATTCAATAACGATGTAATTTTCTTCATTTTTACAAACAGAGTACGAAGGATATGACGAAGGTCATTATTCTATTGTCTTCGTTCATATTGCCTGCTCCCTCGTTGTTTCTATTGGATCGTGCTCGTTTGTGTTTATACCATAAGGCCTTACCCGTTCGATTGCGTTTCAGATCCGAGCGTTTTAATCGGGAGAAACGATAAAAGAGAGAGAGAGAGAGAGAGAGAGAGAGAGAGAGAGAGAGAGAAAAGAAACGAACGCGCGTAGCTAGACGGGAAAGTTTGTCGAAAATTCGTTGTGTAGCCTATCCCATCGTATATTGATGTTTTTAAAACGATACACACTTTTATTCTTGCACAGTGAGTACCCTCGTTTTAAGGAGGAAGCCTAAGAGTCGGATGACTAACTGTGGATCATAAAAGTCCGATTTACGTTGGTTCGATCGTCTTTAACGACGAAGTAATGGACGTTCGTCGAATAAAAAGAGGGAAACGAGCTTACGTAGTTTTCGCCCGTACGATTTGACCTAGGTGCATGAAATAGTGTTCGAACCAACGTTAAGATGGTTTAACGATTCGGCCTTCCTCCGAACCCCTTTAGACTAGACGTTCCCAGTAGAGAGCCCACACAATTTTCTCGTTTGAATACGTAAAAGCACTGGCTTGTACACGAAGATGTCCCTCGTGCTTCAACAGCTTATCGTCGTTTTCGGCCAATCGTTCGATCCAGTGTTTTTTCTTATTTTCATTTTCACGCTTTTCTTCCCAAACGTGGTTCGGCATGCATTTCGATAGTCACCAATAGGCACCCAATTCGACCTACTTGTTCGTACACGATGTAAACGCAATCGATAATTAAGTTAAGTGGGGGAAATAACGACGATAAAAAGATATTTCGCGTTTCGACAGTGAGCCCAATACCGGAAATATCGCCAGGTGGACAGGATAGCGTCTCCGCGATGTGCCAACAGTTGTCGCACGGACTTTCCTTGCTTTCGAGCAGCGACGATTTTGGACCGTTGCCTTCCCAAGTAGCCACGACCAGTTCGGTAGCGAAGCAACTTTTCATGAACACGAACAACGCTCCTCCCGGTAAGGCGGATTCGTTTAGATGGATACGGTAAGGGGTAGATCGTTATTCAGGGACATTCTTTATCTCCGAATCGTTTCTTTTTTTTTTCTTTCCAGTAACGAGTAGCAGCTCGCTGGACGACATGAAATTACAAAACGGGCCGAATCTTAACAACAACAACAACAACAACAACAACAACAACAACAACAACAGCAACAATAACAACGACGACGACGGCGACGACGACGACGACGACGACGACGACGTTAAGGAGAAGAAAGAGGATCTCACGAATTTGAACGAAGTGAGACAAAGTTGGCAAGAGTCTTCGTCCCCTTCGCCGATTCTCGCGGTGAATCCTAGGCTGACGCCTGTCCTAAATAAGACCAACAACGTGAGTCCCATCCTTCCGAGGACGAGCACAGCCACGCCCGTGGTGATGAGTAGCTCAGCGTCGAGCGTAGGCGTCTTTGGGACAGCGGCCAGTCCCGCTTTTAGCACGGCCTCTACCTCTTCCCTCGGCAGTGCTGCTTCTACGGCGGCGGCGGCAGCGGCAGCGGCAGCGAACAAATCGACGATTCCGGCGATTAATCAAGTAAACAAAGTCGTCACGCCAAGGAGCAACTCCCCGAGCGCTACGGTTTCTTCCTCGTTGTCCATGGCCGTGGTGGTCGGTGACGTCTCCGGGATTTGCCCGATTACTATTCCTACGACTCCGGTGAGAGAGAATTTTTAAGAGTCTCTAACGAAAGTTACTCTTTATTCTATTAGAATCGTATTATCGTCTATCGATTATAGAGAAACAAACAAAACAATGTTTTTCGTTTGCGAACGTATAGGTTCAACCGGTAGCAGCGGCAGGTAATCTCCCAAAACCCGAACAATGGCTAGGTAGTATAACGGGAGCGGTGCCGGGATCGACGGCGCCTCAACCGACCTCCTCCTTGTCGCAAGCTTCGTCTATCAGTCCACGAAGAGCACCGCCGTTACACGCGAGGGCTCTCTCTCTCGGTTCGGCCGCGATGAGCGGTCAAGCGAGCAGAGGTGGCCCTTCCGATCCTTTCGACGCCGAATGGGCCGAAATCGCGGCAAGGAATCTTCGACAGTCGACGATGACGATGATGACGACGACGACGACGATGACGACGACGACGACGACGACGACGACGACGAATCCATTTGTCGTTCCTAACGCGACTCAGGCCTTCCAGGTGCAATTGTAGCGCCAGGAGTTCGTCAACAGCGTCGCCAAGTACTTTCGCTCGAACACATAGTGACGGCTGCACGTACGCTCGCGCCTCGATCTCACCCACGATCGTAGGTATTATACGTGAAGACGAGAAGGAACGGGGGAGGAGGAGGAGGAGGAGGAGGAGGAGGAGAAGAGCCGATATCTTCCTCTCCCTTTGTCTACCTTCTTAACCGTAAAGACGAGCGAAACTCGACTTGGATTATCGCTTGATTTTTCTCGTCGCGAGACGACGATCCCCGACACGTACCTCATTGTTGTCGCTCTGTTGTTACGGGGAATATGAGACGACGAGCGTTTAGCAACGAATTTGCATATGAGAAAGGAAAGAGGAGGGCAAACGGGAGGAAGAAAATATCCTAGAGATTCTATCGCTTAATTATTGTAGTTAGAAAACAAAGTATGCGCACAGCCTCGATAGAGAAGCACGCATTGATGTTAGGAGGAAGTTGATGGCGACGACGACGACGACGACGATGCACGCTCGACAAAAAGAACAAGAAGAGGAACGTCGAAAGAGAAGACGTATATATATATATATATATATATAGATCTTCTTGGATCGATCGAGGAAAGGAGTGTAGACGACGATAAAAAGAGTACTTATGAGAGAAGAAGAAGGGGGCAGCCTTCGAAGAAGGGCCGCGTATCTGCTATAGTTGCATATTTAAATGTTCGTCCGATGACGATTAATATACGAATATTAAAAGTAATCTCGATAGTCTAGGCTCCAGCCGAGAGCGGTTATCGTTGTTCTGCATGAGACGCAAAATTGTATGCACCAAGATTACGCTGCACCGAGTCTACCTTCTTATGGCTCCGTTTCGAGACATTTTCTTACTTTTTACTTTTCTTTTTGTTTCGTAATCGGAAAAGATAAAAAAAGAAAACAAAAAAAAAAAAAAGAAGAGAGAAAAGTATGAAAATAAACGTAGTCGGCTCGTGGTCGTACGAGGCACGTTCGGGTTTTTATTTTCGGCAAGTTTGAAATAGATCGAATTCGTGATATTTTAAACGTCGATGTTTTCGCGATGGAACTGTGATATGTATTCGATCGGGTACGATTGCGAGCTGTCAAAGCACCGACTACTCTACCGTTCCCTATCCGGCAAAACGCACCTAGTTACTTAAAATAAACAAAGGATTTAGATGTTGAAATTAGAAAGCAGTACATTCTGCACTATCGTTGTCTATTATACGTATGGTCGAATCGCATTTAATGTTATCGAGGATTATAGGAGCGATCGAAGGAGAACGTATACTTTTACGAATATCGAGATACGATGTATCATGACGTATAAGCGTTGCATATCGATAAAATTAGTAAACCGAGTCAAATGAAATGGAGCGCTATAGAAGAGTGTGTGTGAGAGAGCGAGATAGAAAACGATCGTCCACTTTGACGTGAAACAAACTCAAGAGGGAAACTCCTCGGTCCCTTGTATCAGAAAAAAAAAAAAAAAAAAAAAACAAGAAAAGAAAAAAAAAAGAGAAAATGAAAAAAACGCGGTAGTATTTCATCTCGGGGCTTTTTGTCTTTCATTAGCGGTGGTTACGCTTTCGTTTCATTTTTCGTAACGGATCGGAGAAGCTGAGCGAGTCGAAAGAATCGAGCGAATGAGATAGAGAAGGACGAGCGAGCGCGAATCGGATAGAGAAGCGAAGCTTGAATTTTCTTTTCTTCGTAAAGTCGATATGAGACGAGATACGCGCTCGATCGTTACTTGGACGACCTGTATGCATTGTACATAAAGTAGTTATTTAAACGTAATTCGATAAAGAGAGATAGATAGAGAGAAAGAGAGAAAGGGAACGAGAGAGAGAGAGAGAGAGAGAGAGAGAGAGAGAGAGAGCGTGCGTGTGTGCGTGCGTGCGTGCGTGCGTGTGCGCTTGCGTGATCGAATGAAATGATACGACTGAGAAAAGAACGACGACGAATGCTTCGTTGATTAAATCGCATTACTTGTAAAGTTTCATAAAATATTGTCTTCGCTTAGGGAATTTATTTATTGGAAAGATCCATTCTCGGTACATGACACGTGCGTCCTATATAAGATACTTTTGCGTATTACACTTTTTATAAGTTTCGGAGGATGTTAGGAGCATTAGAAGACCGTCCTTCCAATTTACCCTTCTTACCGCCTCCGGTATACGCTTTATACGAGCTTTATAGCCGCGTAGCGAATTTAAAGGGTAACGGATGGGATCCGCCGTTGACAGCTTCTTCTTCTCACGACCACTCGCGTAGCGTATTCTTCGATCGGGGAGGTAGTGTTCGTGATATTGGTTGTCGATTCATTTATTTAAGTTCACTAATTATCGATTAAACTACGTGCTAAATAATTGATTAACAACGGTTTTGTATGATTTCAAAGCGTGCGGCGACGTTGGCCTCATTTTCCTAGCCGGATCTAGGATTCGTGAAAAAAGCAAAACCCTCCGGATGGTCTCTCTGGTCCGGGCTTTCCGGGCGATTGGACCATCGATTCTAAGCTATTTACACACGAATAACCCTACGATTACGTCTGATGCAAATATAAATATTGGAAATGTAGGCGATCGTCCTAACACTTGGCCATCATGCAACAACGCATTTTCTCCACGAGAATGCAAGAATGTATATTACAATAGTCGCTTGTTTTATCGTTCGTATAGCATTCGTGTCGGGTAAATGAACAGTTTCGTTTATGAAATTGTGATATTTTTCGTTCCATCTAGGGATTAGGTTTAAGTTAATAGAGATAATATTTTATCGAAAAGCGTCCAAAAGCGAAGCAATATCGTTGCACGAGCGATTAGATCTTTTTTTTTCCATCGTTCAAAGTTCGAACGAACGAAATACAAAGACAAGAATATCAAGGGGCAGTCGTCGTCGTCGTGGCTTTTCAGAGATCAGTATGGATGGTTTTCGTGAAGCCACCTTCCGTCCGTCTCGAAAATCAAAAGAGATTAAAAGGAAAGAGAAGAGATCGAAAAGAAAGAGGGGGGGGGGCAGAGAGAGAGAGAGAGAGAGAGAGAGAGAGAGAGAGAGATAAAATAGAATAGAAGGTTTATTAAAAAAGCACAAGCGTGATCGTTAGATATTTGCGGCTGTACTTATATAAATGTTGGTTAGTCCATGTACTTAAAAAGCATCGAATAATATAATACGCAGCATACAACTTACAGAGAGACACGCTAGAGACAGGAACACAACACACACACACACACACACACACACACACGAATACGTAACGTACAGAGCACAAAGAGACGACATATCCAGTCACAATCGTTGCTTGTTATCCATCCACGAGTAACCGGTGCGATGGATTTCGTCGGCGTCCTTCTCAGTTTTCAGGCTAGCCTTATACTTTAAGCTTCTCTTTCAGGAAACACGAGCGTGCGTGTACGGAATGGAAAGAACAAATAAAAAAGAAAGTAAGCGAGCGAGAGAAAGATCGAGAGGGAGAGAGGTAAAACGTGTATATAACGCAGCCACGACGATTCGTTACTGACATTTCGTCTTAGGTACTTATTATTATTGTTTTTATTTCATTTTCCTTTACCTACCCTTTTTTTCTATACTATCCCTTTTTTCAACCCCTCGCTCCGCGCGTACGTTAGGCGAGCGCGTATATCAAGCTGGTTGGAAATGGAAAGCTGGACGATTAGTCCGCCCGATCGAACGCAAGCTTCGTTTCCCTCGAAAATTCTAACAGGATGTCTAACGTGCGTTAGATAGGAATGGCAAGAAACGGAGACGAGATAAAGATAAAGGGGAGGCGAGAGAGAGAGAGAGAGAGAGAGAGAGAAAAGGAGGCTCGTTCCACTCTCTCGCGATACGTCGTTTCTCTCTCTCTCTCATCTCCCGTTTTATTTTTATGAAATAAACCAGGAAACGAGAGCTTTGCGCGTTTAGCGGACGTCCCACGAGTCTTGGAAAACCGAAAGAAATACGGTGAAAGACGGGACGGCTGAACGGAGATAGATCGACGACGGGCAAAGCGAATACGTACCGCGTGCCAAATTCGAAAGTGCAACCACGTTGGCCGTTGAGATCATTGGCGATGATCATCGTTGTGCACTCTTACGTGGTTGTATTGTACATAATGTTGCCGATCGATTCCTGGTTCAAACGTACAACTTAATGCGTGTATATTTCGTAAAAGATATCCTTGTTCATTTTACAATGTATCTGCCCCTGTAAAGATACGGTTTATTATATAATGTCTGTTGTGATTACGAAATCGTCTTTTTTTTTTTTCTACGTATGTAAGATACAGCGTCTCTTCCTCAGCGGATCATTATTTTCATGAGGTAGCGAATGAAAATTATGCGGAATGGAAAAGAACCGCACGAATGTTAAGCGTTTGTTCCTTCGTTTTGTCGTTTTCTTGTTTTTCTTTTGTTTTGTCTCTTTTCTTTCCTTCTTTTCTTTTACCCGTTGCAAACTTCCGCTGCTGTAATATAACCTATCGATTAAAAAATTTAATGCACGCTGTTGATCAGCCTAAATTATTAGTTAAAGAAAGGAACAGGAGAGAAAGGAAATAAATTGAAAACGTTATGATCGAAAAGAGAGTCAGTCTGTGTGGTCAAAGTTAAACTTATTTCGTGATCGTTTCGACAAAAATGGCATTGACTTTCGCGGAAGCTCTCGTCGTACATCCACCTTCCGTTTCATCGCGTTGCACCGAAAAACAACCTTGTAATGATCCAGCTTGTCCACCGTGTTTACCGTGTTTACCTTGTCCACCAACTTGCGGACAGTCCAGCGTTCAATTTCAACTGACGTACACTTGTGACAGGTAAAAACGAATGGATGTCGATACGAACGAAAAGTTTTCCATCCATCGATGCATTTCATTTTTTTTTTTTTTTTTTTTTTCCTTTTTCGCCACCCACCAGCGTCGATTTATACATTTGGACGAATGTTCGCGTACGATTATTTTCTGGTTTAACAGATCTACTTATGCACCCTGTTATCGCCCAACTATACCAAATTGCTATATTTGTCCGAAACCAATTCGAAAGACGTGTTGCTGCCTAAAGTGGTACGACTGTTGCGGAAATCCAATTTTCAAGAGTTGCTCCTAAAAGCGACAATATCTGTTTTTCATCAAAGTTCGCGAAGAAAAAGAGCGACATCGTTTTAATTTAATAAAAATTCGCGGAGAGGAACGTGGGAAGAGCAGGATTTACGGACACGCTTGTCCGAGAAGTATGTAATTTTATCTCGAAATAGTCGAATGCGAAAAAAGAAAAAAAAAAAAAAGAAGAAGAAGAAGAATAAAAGAAAAATAAAAAAAAAAAGAAAACAGAGTAAAAAAGAAGAGGAAAGGGAAGAAGAAGGAAGGAAGGAAAGAAAGAAAGAAGGGCAAGCGGACGCGTACACGCGACAAGGACGAAGCGTCGGTTTATCAAAAAGAACTTTTTTCGAAATGTAGGCAGTAATTAATACTCGTCCAGGTTTCTCATGGGTTTTTCCTTCTCCGTCATAAAAGCTCGATCGTAAATCTGAGAGGAAGTTTCAACGAGGTTTTCCTTTGGCTCGGGTGGTATTGTGTTAGAAGAAAAATGTCTTGTCGTAGTAGCCGCGGAGAGGCGAGGCGACGTACGAGCACTTTAGCCCCGCCGTGCTGTCATATAAGACCAGCGCCGTTTTGCTGTCCAAAGGATGGCTGTCCACCGATGCAGCAGCAGTGTCCACCTAAGGGATGCTGCCCTACTCCCACGTGCCTGCCATTAGTACGTCTATCACTTTTTCGAAACGTTTGAAAAATGCAATTTGCGCACTCGAGATCTTTCCCGGAAAGCATCGGAACGTTTCTCCCGCAAACGGCCCCTTTTCCTTTCTTTTTTTTTCCTGTTCTCGTTGATATATAATAAAAAACGATGGCCTTACCATCCCGTTGAGAAAATGAAAGATTCGAAATGATAGAATCGCAAGCTCCTATATATCCGTCAAAGGTGGTTTATTAATGTACAATCAATAAATGCGTCCTTGGCGCGAACCTTATGAATGGGGGGGGGGGGGGGGAATGTAACGATAATGGTCGAAATGAATCGTCTCGATCGGGATTCGAGAACGAACGTACCCCTAGGAACGTATCCTGATCTCTGACCGAGTAATAATGAATTTATAGATCTGCAGAGAACGGCCCTGTCCTCCTCCACCGCCACCGACCTTATGCGTAGCGGGGCCATGTCCGATACGACCCTGTCGAGTAAAATACGACTGTCCGTCACCTAAAATAGAACCACCACCATCTTGCGTTCGATTCTGCATACGCTGCACGTGCGAGGGATCAACTTACGCTCCTTGCTACTTCTCGAGCCTGCCGATGGGTCCGCCGCCGTTGTCGCCGCCGTGTATCGATTGCCGTTGACGCGGGTGTCGACGGGTACCGCCGCCGTGTTTATAATCCTTTGCGATTTTATCAGAGCACACATAAATTCGTCTTAGCCGAGAATATCTCTATGGAGTTTTCTTTTGACGTAGCGCGATATGAGAAGTTCGATCGATCGATCGATCGATCGATCGATCGATCGATCGATCGAACCGAAAAGGATTAATTAGGCTACTTCGAAGCAAGGAAATCGTAAGTAAATTCTTTCGAACGCGATATATAATATGATGATATATGTAATATCATTCCGGAGAAGTTTAAAGGAGAATAATAATACGAGGAACGCGAAGGACTCTCTCGCCCTGTTAAAGCTCCGAGCGCCTTCCGTGAACGTTCGGTCTTGTTATTAGTTAATCAACGGAGAAGCGAAACGACATTCGGTGTAGCGAGTTAGCGATAAAGACAAAGAGCTCTTGGCCACTTAGAAAATTATGCGATAAGTAGCGCTCTACCGTAACTTGTTGCCATCCGAAACCAGCGAGCAAGTTTTCGTGCCTCCTTAAACCGATGTTCCGCTTTGGTCTTACGGTTGGAGGGAGCAGTTGTCGTCTCGTCGATTTATTATCCGACGCTTTGCCGTAGTTATCATCGTGACACTCGATCCTTCCGTTTCCTTTCTCGTATGTATCTACCGTGTATGTACCGTGCAACGTGCACACTCGTACTTTGGCACGGTACGATAAAGTAAAGTGCGATAAAGTTGTTCGATATATCTCACCGATGTAATCCAACGACGTGGATTCTATTAGGAGAGCTTTCTATTAATATCGTGATCTTGTATTTGTCAAGCTCGCGATTCGCGTACTCCGAACGTATATACATTCGCGAAATTTCGATTATCTCGTATATTTATTTCGTCTATCGAGCAACGAAACGACGATGATTTAGCGGGGATCGAGAAGAGGCTCGAGAAAATGAAGAAGCACGACGGTAAGCGGCACGCGGATAAAGTTCGTTTGTGTGTGTGTGTGTGTGTGTGTGTGTGTGTGTGTTTTCTTTTTCTTTTCTTTTCTTTTCTTTTCTTTTTTCTTCTTTTCTTTTCACGGGAGGCATTACGACACCACGACAACGTCGAGAGAAACGATGAGGGTACGGAGATACGGTCCGTGGGCCGGGGGGAGAGGGGGAGAGGGGGAGAGGGGGGCACGATTAAACGTCGATCACGGCCAATTTATTTGGCGATGTATGCACGACCGTTAAGCCGATTAATGCAATCACGCGCGGATATATAGAGATCGATCGTGAACATCGGTCGCCCGTATAATACCCCTGCATTATCTGTCATTAAGCGAACGCAGAACCTTTCGATACTCTCTCGATATCGCTACGTTTTTTCCCTCCTTTTTACGTTTCGAATATTTTTTGTCGTAAAATGTACCCGTAGGTATCATTTACGGATATTTCGTTAGTTGGTTTAAACGGGACACCCTGTGTATATACGCGCGCCTCTCTCAGTCAACTTTTTCATCCGTCCTGACCAACACGCTCCGTTGTAGCTACATATTTTACACCTATCGGGCGTGGTTCCCGGAATCCGCTTTAAAAAGTTCTCTCGTCAATGTTTAATCCATCGGAGGGCCGTTGCCGGTATATTACGACCGCGAACGAATGGAGTGCTTTTATGCGGTTCGGCTGCACACCGACGAGGAACGACGCGACAAATGGCTCGCGCGCGTACCTTTGCGGACGGAATTGAAATCGAAAATAAATTGAAAGAATTCAATTTTTCCAGAGATGAAACGTCATTATTCAGCTGGCAGAGCGTCCTTCGTATTTTTTGCAATCATCGACGGTGTGCTGGACGTCTAAAAAAAAAAAAAAAAAAAAAAAAAAAGGGCAGGCAGGCGAGTCTCTATTATCCTTTGAAATTCATTCGACGGCCCTTTTGTCTTTCCCCGTTCCTTCGTTCGTCCATTCCAAAAATTTCTATCATCGACTTTTCACCTTTTCCTCTTACTTCGCCTGGGCCCATCGCTTTCGTTCGTTATATAATCGTTAATATGATCGTCGACAAATATCCTCGATAATTCGAGTTTGATTCGGAACGGACCGAACGAGGTGGTGGTACGAACGCGCGATACGTTCGATATATCGAGATATCGTGAGTTTAGGAGCGCGACGAGGAGTTAAAAGTGGTGTGGTAGGTTAATGACCGAGACCGGTAACGAGAAGAATCGAACGAGAGGAGCTATGATGACGTGAGTGCGCTTGACGCGCGCACGCAAGGACGCTTCTCCCGCGAATCAATGGAAATCTGGCGACGTTAGGGACTGGACTTGTCGAGGATCGACGCTAGGAAATATCATAGAAAAACTACGCACACGCGCCTTGGTTACGTGCTCGTTCGTACGTGCGCGGGGGGAGAGAGAGAGAGAGAGAGAGAGAGAGAGAGGCGAACGTAAGGGAGGAAACGTAAAAGGTAGAAGAGCGACGGGTTTAGACAGGGGGAGGGGGAAGGAGAAAGTGGTGGAATCGTATAGAAAATGGAAAGAAGATTTCGATGGCGCTCCGTCGATTTCAGCGTAACATTCGGCTGCCTCCCACGTGGATTATACCAGGCGTCTTTGCGGAAAGCGTGGTAACTCGACGTCGAACGTCCGTTCGTAAGATCGACGACGGGGCTAGGGTTGGTAACTCGAGTCAACTATTTTTCGTATCTCTCTTTCTTTTCGTACTTTAGCTATTATCAAAAGTCTCCGAGGAGTTTATAGACGAATTTTGCCAATGTTATAATATTTTGATAATCGTCGAAAAAGACTCGGTATTTTCGCGAACGTCATTTCTTCCTTCTTCCCGCTCCTCTTGGAGCGGGAACCCTGTATTAGGATAGGAAAGAGACAAGTATTATCGTCGAGCTTCCATTTGAATAATTATTTAGCCAGGACAAATAACAAAATAACGTATCACGGTCGAGCATTTTATCAACAAGGATGGGCGAGGGTAGTGCGAGTAGTACGAGAGGCGTTTCCTAATTAAAGGAGATGGTAGAAACGCTCACGCTTGGCTTAGAAACGAAGACGCGGGAGGATGCCGCCGGGGCGCTATAATTTCCGTGGAACGATGCGAGTCTCCCGTAACGTTCGCGCGTAGTCGGTAACAACTCGGCGGGGAGTGATCTACGACGCGTTCGAGTCAGCCAGCTCGAGTCGGCTCGGAATATGTTATGACGACGATAACTCGAAGAACGGGCTTCTCGTCTTGAGAAATGTGACGGAAAAATGATCGCCGTCATCAATTTAATCAACGTGTAATACGTGTTGAGGCGTAAGAAACAGTTAGTTATACGCGTTACGTGACTGGTGTGTTTTATGCGAGACGCGCTCGAGCGTGAGACGCTTTGCATTTGATGCGTTCGCATCATGAATTCAGTGAATCGTATCGTGCAAAGAGACCCACCATTATGTTTTATCCTCGAATATTACATCGAATCTTTTGTGCCACCGCCGAAATATTATGTGCATAAATGTCGAGACCGAATAGCTTCGAGCGTTCGTCTACGTTCGAACGGAGTATAAAACTTGCGAGTGGCTATTTAAAAATCGACGATATCAATTTCAAATGAAACGCGAATAAAAATTCGAAAAGGTAAAAGTCGAAAGTCAACGATCGTAATATCGCAGCGTTGGAAGTATTAGAGGAAACTCGGAGAAAAGCATTGGCGAGGATGCGACCGAGTCGTTGATCCGTCTCAAAGGGAACATGATCGTTTAATCGAGCGAGTTCGATTGGTTTCTCGTTCACTAATTTACTCTATATTACGTACTCTTAGTTACTTGCAAATTTAATTAATCCTTCCGTATCAAAGTACGTATCGAGGTGAAAGGACTCCTACGACTTCGACTACGACGACGACGACGACGACGACGACGACGACGACGACGACGACGACGACGACGACGACGACGACGACGACGACGACGACGACGACGACGACGGAGAATGGGTAGCACGAAACGTTACGGTTTCGTTGCTCGCCCTTTGAACCCGACGCACTCGCTTCTTCACTGAAGTAGCACGGACGAATGTTCAACTTTAAGTGGACTCTGGTTTCAAGAAGGGTCGGGAAAACCACCGTCGCCTCCTCGCCCACGTATCCCTTCTTCTTCTTCTTCTTCTTCTTCTTCTTCCTCTTCTTCTTTTTCGCGTTTCCCTTGCTCTCATTCTTTTTTGCTTTTCCTGCTGGAAGAGGCGAAGGTAAGGAGGGGGTAAGGAAGAAAGGCGCAGTCGAGTTTCTCGAGAAATTACTCGGTCCCATCGTTGCGGCCCCGTCGCCTTCTTTGCCACTCGACGATTCTTCCGTTGTGCCTTCTCTCCTCTTTCCTTCCCAAGTCTTTCTCGTTCTCTCTTCTCCTTCACCTCCATCTCCTTCATTCATCTTTTCTTCCCTCGCCTTCGTACTACTTTCCGCTTCGCGAAGAAACTACTCCTCGGCGAAGAAAAGTTTTCTTAATACCGTGAGAAGCGTGAGCCAACACAACGAAGGTTCCTCTCTCCCTCTCTCTCTCTCTCCCTCTCTCTCTCCGAGTGGGCCACGCTCGTATTATCGATATTACTCGTAGCTATGAAAGTTGGGAGACGAGCGTGAGCTTCGGAAAATATCTCGAAAGGTATACGTGTGCATGTAAGTACATATCTTTTGAGAACAAAAAAAAAAAAAAAAAAAAGAAGAAAAGGAAAGAAAAACCGACGTATCTCGCAACAACTCTCGAGAGGAATGCATCGTATATAGGAGTATTATGCACCTTGTCGTTAAATTTGTTTCTTTCTTCTTCGTAATTTAATATAAATACGGAGCCTTCCAAGAGTATCTTTGTATCTTTAAAACGTGTTATTTTGTTTGGAATCGGAATTACAAAATATGGAATATCGTCGATAGTAGCGGGACTTTTTAATGCTAGTTCGAGAGAGAGAGAGAGTCTCGATATCGTTGAATTAAATGTCATTGCGAGTATAAAAGGTATAAGAGCGGCGAGAAAAGACGAGGAAAATCAGGGAAGAGCTTGGTGGTTCGTACATGAAACGATGTGTATCCCACCACCCATTTGGTCGAATAATTGGGTCCTGCACTTTCTCGGTGTAAAGGAACTCGTACAGTTCCCTCTCTAGTTTCTCTTTGTCTCTCTCTCTCTCTCTCTCTCTCTCATTTACTCCGCGTCTCTACCCCTTTCTGTCTCTCGTTCGTGGAAGTCGCCTTAATGCACTTATCGTTAATGCAATTCTAGCGGGTTTTCCGCCTGACGGTCGCCTACCTTTCATTGACAACGCAACGTCATTTACCTCCGACGTACACGCGTATATTTTCTGTGGGTATACGTGCGCGCGTACCACCCACGTCCACGCGTATACGGGTTCGCGTGGGTTCGCGTACGAATCCACTCTTCTGCAGACAAATTGAATTTGTTTGCGGGGGAGGTTGGTAGGGTTCGAGTATACGGGAAAAGAAATACGCTTACGCGCGGCCTGTTGATCAAGAGTCACGACGGCGGCGACTAAACGTAAGCTATATACATACGTGTCTGGCTTACGGTCGACGCTCGATCGTTCATTACGCATCGAAGAAATATCGATATTACCGAGGGTATATTTTCAAACGATACGCTTTCGTCCGTAACATCGTAGGATCGTGGCGTTCGGAGGTAATGTTATTTCTTACGGATCGATATGTCAACGGGCGTCGACGTACGTTCGTCTCTTCCTAAATAAATCTCTACCGAAATTTCAAAACGTTTTTGCGAGATAATCATTTTTGCACGGCGTAATACCAGCCGTAAGTAAAAATACTTAGGGTTATAAATCCTTAGATCTGATTGTTTTCGCGTTAAACCACTTTGGTGGCGTCGAGTCAGGATACAAAGGGTGTCGCGCGTGGCGTAGACTTCGGCATTGGTAAACGCGCAAAGAGGGCTTTGCTTCGAATGGAGGCTAAGGACGTTGTCGGCTATGCCACGAACGCACCATGAACATCCGCCTGTTGTTTCCGCGCGGCTGACATAAATAGCGACTCGTTTCCAAGCCCTAACAAAGCCCCAACCGCCCATTCCCCGCTTTGCAACGCGTACTACCATTTTACGTTTACGGAGGGATACGTTTTTAACGTCAAAAAAGAAATAAAAAGTCATAAATCTTGCGCGGTCGGAATCTTAAGCGTATATAATATTAGCGAGAATAATTATATCCTTCCTTCGTCGTTAATATCGCGATACGACGACGTCTCGTGGCTTTAACGAATATCCTCGGGAGCATACCGTTTATCCTTCGTTCAAAGAAGCTCGCTTGAAAAGAACAACGAGTAGAGCTCGAGTCGAGCGATTAACTTACGCGGTAGATTGTCGATATGAGTTAAGATATCGACGCGAGACGTAGACGTTAGTTAACGTGTTCGCGAAGAACACGAGAAGAATTTGGACGAACTTTATAAAAATTCGAACGAACTCCCGCGAGAGAGTCGGTTTTTTTTTTTTTTTTTTCCCGGCGAAATAGATGGGATCGATGATCGTTGGGATCGCGTTTACTTGCGTCGGGTAACGCGAAGGGAAAAAAGTTTGAGAGGAAAAACGGACGATTATCCGCCGCGAGTTTCTTCGAGGGGCATAAAACTTTGAAATCCGACCGATTAATTCGGTTTACCGTTGACGTTGGGAAAGTTGGCGACGTGACGGAATCGAATTCGAAGGATCGTTCTCGAAGCAGAAGGCGAAACATCCAGGTTCTTTTCTTAATCACTCTCTCTCTCTCTCTCTCTCTCTCTCTCTCTCTCTCTCTCTCTCTCTCTCTCTTCCCTTCTTTCTTTACCTTTTTCTCTCCGGGACTGCCTCGAGAAAAGAAGAAAAATCCACTTATCGAAGTCATTAACCGAGCTGGGAGGGTCCAAGTTTTATTGCGACCGATAATTCTTTACGTTACGTCTCACCTCACAAAGTTAAAGAGGCGCGTGGTGGCGCTTTATGGCATAGGAACGCGAAGAGTTTCCTCCCTTGGTCTCGTTTCTAATTCTCGGAGCCTTACCGAGGCTTGGTTTTCTCTCGCAGGGGGTGTCTCCGTTGCAAAGCTCTCTTGCTCCTCTCATAACCTCTCCTTTCGTTTCTCCGCACGCGTGTGTCTCTCTTCTCTTCTCTTGGCAGGTAGTTTGCGAGGAGGTCGTTTATCTTCGGGTAGTCTAAGGAACGGAGAAAGTTTCGAAGAGGCGCGAGAGAAGTTTGGTCTTGCTTCTTGAAGATAGTTCCGCAGTAAAGGGTTACGCCGGCGGATGCGTCGCGACGACGCCGACGCCGACGCCTCGGATTCTTCAGCCGAGCCGCGCAGTTTTACGCTTTCGAGATAATTTTCGTGAAAGGTACCCACTGCCTTTAAACTTTTCGACGCGTATTCTCCACTTTCTTCTTCCTTCTTTCTGCGGAGAACGTTTCTTTGAAACACAAGCGTCTCGTTTCGTGCGTTTCGTTTTCGTCGCTCGAGACAAGAATCGATTCCTTATCTTTGGAAAAGAGAAACGGTCGATGGAACGATGGACGAAAACTCGGAATTCGGTAATTTATATTGAATTTCAACTTGATCCCGGCTGTCCGCACGTACGAACGAACGAACGAACGAACGAACGAAACGTTCGAAGAAAAGAACGATATTCGGGGATTTCGGTGTATGCTGCCTCCTGGAAGGAATATCTCTCGTGCCACTTTTCGTTGGCGTCGGTAATCTCTACTCGCACGTTTTCTTTTCTCCCTTTATCTCTTTTTATAGCTACGTAGGACCATTGCGAAGAGAGACGTGCCGCGAAGCTTCCGCCGTACTCGTAGCAGCACGGTATAGAGTATAGAGAGCTAGTATCGAAGTTTCTAAACTCGATATATAGAGCCGGGATGTATATGGAAGGTAAAGGAAAGATAGGAAGGAGAGAGAGAGAGAGAGAGAGAGGCACCTAATATGGTGCGCGAGTTCGTAGGAGAAGTCGAGCTCCTTGGGCCAGCAGCACGGCACAAACAATCCTCTCTCGTTCTCCGATATCGCTTGGTACGATCCCTCGAGAGGCGGTTAGAGACAAAGACGGAAATAAATCGCCGTTCACAATACCTTTCCTCCTTATTTCCAACTTCCATACTCTCGCAATGTCTTGGCCATTTACAACAATGCTCACCGATAATCCGGAGAGAGCACGGATCCACGCATTGTGTGCGCTGCTCTCCAAGAAGGAAGTTTCTTTCTAAACGAACGAAAGCGCACGACCAGCTCTCGTTATGCTTCTCTCGTTCTTTCGATCGCTATACCGAGCCTATCTCGAAACTCCACTTATATCCGACTCTTTCTCGATCGAACGGACGCCCCGAGATCCAAGGAGGGATTTATGATCTATCTTTTCTTGCGTTCTCGACCGTAACGAGGGCCGATAAAACAAACCGAGGAAACAAATATCGCGAGTTTCGATCGTTTAAAACGCGACCGAATTGATTCGTCGTCGCCGCCGCCGCCGCCGCCGCCGGGTAAAGAAGCTCGGTGGTGTCATCGACACGGGCTCTTGCTCGTTAATGCGGAAGAGGTCGGCGGCCATCCAGAATGACCCGTCCGCGTTACACGTTCGCCAAACGACTCGGTCATCGTAAGTCGTGCCTCGAGTGGCTGGCGGCGCTCATAATTTAGCGGCACGTTGCGTCCCGCGCTCCGCCTAAACCCGCCGCTTCCTAAATACGGCGCGGACGGTTTATATTCGATCGCGATTTGACGAATTCAACAGGTCAACCGAGATTCTTCCTTATCGATCATTAACCGTTCTCGTTCGCGTCGAACGGCGTTACGTTAAAGTCGCGACTCGGTTTGCGGCTACGTCTAGACATTGTAACCGTATCTCGCGACGATCTCACGGGTCAAGCGGAAGAAAGAAAAATAATCTCTCTCGATGTGGTCGCGACGTTCGGTTAGTCTCGCAACAGGTTCGTGAATAAAATTTATAACGAAAAGTACCCCCATACATATATGTGCGTAAGCACTCTATCGAACTTTTGCGCTCTCATTCGTCCTCTTTTCGGAAACTTTACGACGTCGTATGGACAACGCGAATGGACGTCGAAACGTTTAAAGGCTTGAAACTTATCGAAAGTAACTAATTTTGTCGGTAAACGCCGTGGAACGAGAGAGAGAGAGAGAGAGAGAGAGAGCACGCTTTCGATAATCGTCGTATTCGTCGAGTCGCTTTAACTAGGACCGCTCAGAGGAGCTAGAGCGAAGAGATAGACGAAGTAGAAGCGAAGTAGTGATCTCGAGCGAGAACCACCGCGGACGTTAGAGCTTCGACAAAATGAAACGTAAATATTGGTCGAGCTAGGCGAACTTAAAACTCTTCCATCCGACTCCCTCGGCGGTCTCTCCCAGCTTTTCCTCGTATTAATAAAGATGAGCGCGTTTCGCACACCCTGCACATCATCGTATATCATTCATTCCCTTTCCGAACCTCAAAGCTTCGCGATCGCTCGAGATCCGGTTCGATCTTTTCCTTCTTCTTCTTCTTCGAAATACTACCTCTGCAAGTCCGTCGGTTTTTTTGGTCGAACGTTTTTTACTTCGATCGACGAATTTATATCCTATCGCGATTACGCGACGTACGTACGTACGTACGTACGTACGTATCTATCCCCATTTATTTTAGGTTTAGACGTTTAACGGGCGTGTGTGCACGCTGTCGTTATCGAATCATAGGTACGACGACGGTGGTTCGGTAGCTAAACTTATACAGTGATTTCTTGAGTACACAGTAAATAGAGGTAAGGTAGTAGTTCGGGTTAACCGTTGACTAATTGCTCCTTAACCGAGTTAAATCGCACCCTGGTTATTACGGCAAGCAGGGATGCTACATGGCGCGCGCGCGCGCGCGCGCGCGGTCTTCGATCAAAGAGACTCGTAGAACATGCTCGAGTCTATTTCGCTGCACGGTTGGATATACGCATATACGTAGAACATTAGGGAAGCGTATCACGGCTTATTGTTCGCTTTATTGGAAATTTAGGCGCGTCTTCGACAATAGCGATTCGAGAGAGATCGAATCTGAAACCTGAAATTCCTTTGATACGAATTAAATCCCGCGACGATATAGTTGACGTAATTGATACCAACAACGGCAATAATTACGACGACGACGACGACGACGACGACGACGACGACGACGACGACGAAACGGGATATGCGTCGTCGGTAGGAATCGATAAAATCAAAGTTCGACGACGCCGTATCGTCGGACCGCTCTCGCAACCGCACGGAAAGAGAAAAACGTGGAATTGTAAAAGAACCGATCGTTACGTTTTACAGACCGATAGTACGATTTCAAAACTCGAAATCGGTTCGGCCGTAGCGCCGACGGCCCGACGAAACGCGAAAGAAATAATAAAAAAATCGGAGCGGAATGAAGAGAGAGGGAGAGAGCGGAAGCGCGCGGCAACGATGACGACGGGAAAGGTCGCATCGACGTACCCAATGACTTTTCTTTATTTTTCATCGTCGGCCATAAAAGGTGTGCCATCGCCCCGCGATTCGCTATTGCGAGCGAACGTAAAGTCTCCATTTCCGCGCGTTTACATTTAAATCGGTGCATTAGCGACTGCAATTTCATTCCAATTTACAACTCTACAATTCCATCCCTCTGCCGCGTTCGAAGAGGGGCGAAAAGCACATTCGGCTTCGAAATTCGCGAGGTTCCGCGTGCGCTAGAATTTTCTCTACCTACCCTATACGTATCCGTAAGCGTACGCGGATATATATATATACGCGCGACCCCTCGCGTATCGTCGCGTTCGCACGAAAGAATTCGAGCCAACGATCATTTCGATTTGATATCGTGCAGCCCGATAACCGGCTCGTTTTATTAATTAAACGCCGATTCGTTCCCGTAGAAACCAAACGGAATAGTCGTCGTGGGTATTAAAAAGCGACATGTAATTAATAAAGAGATTACGTTCGTCTCTAAATTTAAAACATATTTCGTTTGTTTATGCAAATGGCAATTTCAAATATTAATTCGTATCGATCGCCCAAAAAATGGGGATATATCATCGCGTTACCTCTTCGCCCGTGACAGAGAGACCGTAATAAAGGGGCTATGTCATTTTTCTCCGCGTCGAATCTCGTGCCAAGTTGAATAACGACCAAAGTCGAAGTACGACGCGATCCGTAAGAAAAGAAAGAAGAATACGAATTGGAGGGAGTCGAACGGTATATCCCCTTTTCCTTAACGTTATTCGCGTTAATTGCAGTTAAAGAAGTTCCATGGAACGGAGGTAAAAGAATTCCGAGTGGCGACGCGGTGGGTATTAAATAAACATTACCATCTGCTTCTTTCGCTCGTCGAGACTTCTTCTCCCTACTTACCTCATTATTCTTCAAAATACTCGAAGCGGAGTAGAAGCGCAGCGGGGCCGTCTCTTTTGTTATTCATATTCGTAAGGCAAAGTTCCTCGCGGAACGCGCTTCACGGCGTGGTAGCGCGCGTTATCGTTTCGCGTTAGAGAGGAAAGAGTTCAAATAAAATGCAAATGTACTATTACTCGATCTCTCGTGCAAACGAATACGAAGCAGGCCGTACTTTCAGGACGATGGTTTGCTATCTATTACCTAACGACGGTCCTCGACGTTCCTCTCTCTCTCTCTCTCTCACTCTCTCTCTCTCTCTCGCTACACACCTTCCCCCCTCACCCCCTTCTCTCCTTCTCATCGTGGCCGTCCTCCTCCTTGTACAATTATTCCTCGGCTGTTTGATGATCTACTCGAGTCGAAAAGGGAGAAAGCGGTTTAAAATATCTTTAAGATATCGTTAAGGTCGATGGTTCTTCTCCTTGTTACTTATATTCGAGAGATCGAGTTATTCGTCTCTAGACTCTTATTTTATCCCTGTCTCTACTTTTCGAATAATTGACGATCCTGTAATAATTATCATCGAACGACCAATCACCGAAGATGAGTATTCTTTTCTTATCGCCCGTTCTCGTCTGCAAGTGGATTTTAAAGCACGTCCATAGTTGTTACAGATATTTCAAATAGAAGAGACGATAGAGAATTAGTGAATTTTACTAATTCGTTTCTCCGCATAGAAGATACGTTTCATTTTCTATTACGCGCGTAATGTCGTTGATGGGAAGGTCAGAAATTATTTCTATTTAGTCCATTTACGTAACAGCAAAAGGCTTTATCAGATCCCGACAATGGGTATTCCCATATCAATTCGTTTTGTATTATCCTAGTATTATCAATATTTCGAAAATGAAGCTTTCAACGTAGAGATAATCGTTTCCTGCGTAATATAATTTTCTCCCGGACGATACGAAAAAAAAAAAAAGAATAAACAAGAAAGGGAAACGCAGCCCGTTAATATATTATACGGCGGAATTGAAATATCTCCCTATGTATGTGTATATACGTATGTCATACATACATACATACATACATACATACATATATATATATGTATGATCTTTCTGTGTCAAGAGATATTAAAAACGAATCAATCGCTTGACTCGTAAGGAAGAGAATTTATGTTAATTTCGACCTAAACGTTTAAAATCTTGGCTCGATATCGATTTCTTATCGGAGACACTCCTCTATTAAAGAAAAGAAGGGAAAGGAGAATAAAGGTCGCAAGGAGAACGCGAATGAGAAAATAAAGGCAACGACGAGTTACGATAATAATAAGGAGGGGTCGGTCTTAACGAGGCGCTATATAAATTATACCAAGTTAACGCGGTTATTTCATTAAGCGTTTAGTTATTAACGCCGTGTACGCACTTACGCGCAACGATTTTCGCACAACGTGTAAAGTAGAGAATGGAGAGAGTTAGGGACGGACAAAGTAGAGGGATTAAGGGAAGAGATGGAGCCGGTTTAATCTCCGTTACATCGGAGCGACCTAAGAAAACGGTTATCGCGCGCAGATCGTACAACAACTTTTAGAATGGCGTAACGCGAAACGCAAGCGAGACGCGTCAAATGTTTATTAGCGCTAGGTTTAACGCTTCTTCAAATCTTTTCCCCTTTTCGCGATAACGGGGACTACTCGACGATAATATAACCCTCGTGTACGTACGTAGGCGAAAAGAGCGAAAGAAGCTGAAACACGTTAGTTCGCCGAGTATCGGCAAAGAAGACTAGTTAGAGATAGATCCTCGTAGGGAGGAAGAAAAAGTTAAGTTCGTACGTCGAAAGTTGTACTCGTTTTTCTTTCTATTAAATTCTTCCCCACCCTCCTTCCTATTCGGGGAAGGGGACTTTCGAATCTAATGCGTTTATCTCAGGGACGTTATCGTTTACAAAAGAAACGAATATTTGGTCAGAGTTGGGAACTCTTAGGGCAGTCGGAAGGAACACTTTTCCCCATTGTTTCTAACTAGTCGTTTCGCAATGTCGTTCGTTGATAAGTAACCGAGATTAAACGTAAAGATTAGATCGTATGAAATATTTGGAGGGTAAGACGGATAAAAAGTCCACGTAATACCCAATTTAACGTTAATATCGGGTGCGCGTTCGTGCGTGGAAAGGGACGACCACGCGTCCGGACTTTCCTTACGCTTTACGATGGGTCCATCGATCCATGTCCCGATGCTTTTCGCGAAACTTATAACTTCGTATCGACTTATTAGGAACGTGGACGGTGTACCGTGATACGTTTGACACGAGCTAAATTTAACAATTTCGATTCCTCTTCCGTTATCGCTAGGATAAACCGCCCGCCGCCGCCTATCGATGAACGCGAAGTACGACTGCTGCTGCTGCTGCTACTGTAAAAGATTTCATTTCCCTCGGCAATTATTAATTAGCCGATCGCGTACGTACATACGTGCGTAAGTATTAAAGCTGCCTACCGAGCAGGTTTCACTTCGTAATGGCTGATTACATGGGCAACCGAGTACGGTGCATTAAAATGCACGCGTGACAGGACTACGTAAGCGGCTTACTATCCGCAATACGGACTCGGTTCATATTTAATCGGTGCCTAGGAGCCACGCGCGTCTCTACGGCCTAATGAACTCGAAACTGTAAGAGGATCGGGGTTCAACCGCGGGGAAGAAGATATTAATAAATATCTTCGAGATAAACGACCGAATTTTCGGGTTTGTTTCTTCGACGATCGAGAGTACGCGAGAAGAAAATTCGTTAGAAATTCGTACTGCGATACGTTATTTTCTTTTCTTTTCTTTTGTTTTCTTTTTTTTTTCTTTTTTTTTTCTTTCAACGGCGAACCAGAAGAAGATTAGCATCGTTTATCACTGGCTTAGGCACGCCTCTCGGTATTCGTTCGAATGTTCGAAATCCGATTAAAAGGATATCACGCAATCGAAACGCCTTAACCGTATTAAGTAATAATTTCGATAGCGAGCGCCTACACCTCGAAGCTTTCATCATCGGTAGGCATTTCATTCTTCGAATGGTTTATCGTTTATCCGTGCAAGTGATTTTCAAAACGGCACGCGACGGACGCAACGCACGCGAGGCTCTTTTCACGGTTGATGAATGTGCGAATCGTAATGCAGACCTTATCTCCCGTCATGCTACAACTTTTACACGGGTCACGTAGTCGTTTGTTTAATCGTTTAAACGTTTAAAGCTAATGTTTCCTGTAACACCCACTTACCGACGCGATAGAAGGGCCGAGTTTTCATAAAACAACCGACCATTACGCGTACGTTTAATTTCTGTCCGAAGATAAACGATCGCGAATCGGACCATTATCGTATCTCTATCAGATTTTCCGTCGAAAGCCTATTTTTCCTCGTTCCACGAATACACGCACGCACACACACACATATCTATATTATTATAACATTACCTCGTTTATCGGTGATCGTCTTAACGTCCATTCCCCATACTTTGTATTTATTAAAAGCACCTGTTTCGGTTGATTATGAATCGTTGCGAAATCGCGACATCTCAAACGTGTACGCGAGTGCAGATAGATTTTTTTTCTTTTTTTTTTTTTTTTTTTTTTTTTTTTCATTACCCATATACGCATACAAGTACGACGGAGACACGCTGTGTAGGATAGGGATGCGCGTCCGTACGATTTTCGTGGAGATGAGAGCGATCGGCGAGATAGGGTATTTTGACGGGAGAAGGAGCGAGAGGCGAGCGAGATTTCTGGGCATAACGGGCACGTTTAATCCCACCGGAACTCGAGTCAATTTTGTTGTCCCGCGATGCAAGGATAAGCTCCGCGAAATACCAACCATGCGGAAACTAAAACCTTTCGATTCGGCAGGGAAAACGAAAAGATCGTTCGTAAATGCTGGAAAAGCTTGCAATTGATTTACTTTTTTTCGTCTCTCCCTCCCTTCATTTTCTTTCTTTCTTTCTTTCTTTCTTTCTTTCATTTTCCCGAAAAGTCGACGCGAGCGAGAGAGGAAGAGACAGGTTTCAAATTCTTCGCCGCTTCATCTTCCAGTTTACGTGCTTCCAAAGTATATAAGCTTCTCCGTAACGTCAGCGCGATACAAACATACCGAGCGTAAAACGACGTCGGCGTGCTTCGCGGTTGAAACTAAACAAGAGCGACATTTGCATTTTTATTAAGACACGTTTTAGCCGAGGTGCATCCCGTCCGGAGACTTGGGATTCGAACGAAACAAGCCACGTCGGATTAACCCCGCTTGAAGTCGAAGGAAAATAGGTCGTAGAGAAAAAGTACGTTACTCGGCCGGCGGCACGTTAAAACGAGAATACCATTTCCGAGGATCGTTAACAAGTGGTAGAGAAGAAGCATTTTATAAGTCGCCGACCGACGTCGCCGTTCCATCGCTGAGAGTCGGTCTCATCCACCACTGTTTCCATTCTCCGTGTATCCGTCCGCCATTAAAGCTCGAAATTAAAAAATAATATTTCACTTGGTGTTTAGCGGACAAGGGTGTCGAATCTTTGGGAGGCCTATCATTTTTTGTAAGTTTCCTCTTCGTCCTCCGATTTAATATTTAAAATTTCTTCTCGAATCGCACCGCGTTTCGCGTAATCGTACACGTCGGCTCGCACTCAACGGATCCGGGCTCAAAGGGAAAGAAGAGAGAGACAGACCATCGGCGGGATTAATGAATTATTCGTCGACGGCGAATTCGGCGAATTCTTTCGCCCTATAAATTCCCGAGGGAATGCGTGCGAGCAGTGTAAACGTTCGGGCTACGTAACTACGTAGTACATTCGTACTATACGTCGAAAATGGGCGTACGCGCGTCGTTGCGAAATGGAGGACTCGCACGAAGGATTTGATTTCAATTTTCGTTGGATCATGGAAATCGAATTGCCCGATGCGAGGGGCCCACGGCAATCCACGCGGGAGAAAGAGAAAGAGAAAGAGAAAGGGTGAGAAGGTCGTCGTCGTCGTCGTCGTCGTCGTCGTCGTCGTCGTCGTATAAATCGACGATACGCGTTTGCCGTTTCGCGAGCGAGTTAGCTTTCGATACGTGCCTCTTCGAACGCACGCATAAACGCACGTATTTTCAGGGAATACGAAGGCGAAGTTGCGATCTCGAGCGATCGAAAGAAAGGCGTTTTTTTTTCTCTTTCCTAAAGTAATATCTTCGACTTACTACTCGGTAAAATTCTTTCGGACGATGACGAGCGAACGAGGATTTTTTAGCCGATTGTATTATTTTCGCCCGTGTAATATATATTTTTTTTGTTCGCGTTCGTACGCGAAGAATACCGCGTAGACAAAAAAATAAGCTTTCTCTCTCTCTCTCTCTCTCTCTCCCCTCGCTTTTTATTTCACTACTATTTTCTCTGCTTTTCCCTGCTTTTCTATGCATTCTTTTTACCCTTCTTTTTATCTTTATCTCTTGGTTTGTTTTTCAGTAGGTAGAGGTTTTTTCGTGCGCTAACCCGAGACGTGTTACATTGCGTTTAATATTAATGCAAACTGTGACTCGTAGCGTCACAGACATTGAGAACGTTCGTAACTTTAATAAAATCATGCCATCCTCTGGCAAGAGTGGATCGTATAATCGTTGCGAGTAAGCGTCATCGATGCCAATCGAAGCTTTCGGATTACGTTTCAACGAAATTATTCGATTACATTTGATTATTGATAAACGAGCGTTCACATCTAAACGCGCCTCGTTACTTTTATCCGATTTAAACTCGATCAATCAGGTTATTATTCAAGAGATCCTGAAGCTTGGGACGTAGATATAGATCGTAGATAAGTATCTTCTACCCGTATATATAACACAAGCTCGTCTTTCTAACGCAAGCCTGATAACTCTCGATCGTATCGTTTCCGAAGCCGAGCGTCGACTTTCTTGCGTTTCTTCCGTTTCTTCCGTTCGCGCGTATACGTATACTCGTAGATTCTCTTTGCAGTCTCGAGACTCGCGTCTAATTATTCCGGTGATATGACTGACGTATTATGCGAGTATGTGCGAATCGGCGAACGCAAACATTAAGGTCTCTCGCGTTCGTTAGAATTTTACGGGGAGACCGAGCGAAGAGGAGCGACGAAGCGCGGTCGAGTCTTTTTTTTTTTTCTCCTCTCTTCCCCCTTCTCTCTCTCTCTCTCTCTCTCTCTCTTTATTCGTCTCTTTCGTTCCTCCTTTTCAGACCCTGATAATATATTCCCTCTTGCGGCCTCTTCCGCAGTTCTGCTTCGAGGATAAATCCCGATATAGCTCGTCGCGGGGTGAGAAATGTTTCTCTTTTTTTCTTTGCTCCGTTCTTTTTGCGTTCTCTCCCTCTCTTTGCAATTATTTCTTCGTCACGAGATGAGCTCGCGAGGACGTATCGTGCCGAAGAAAGTCGGCACCGGGGACGTTATTGTTTCTCTCGGTGAGATATCGGAGCCCGCCCCCGCTCCCCAAAAACGGAAAACGGCGCTTTTGTTCGTTCCTGTCGGCCGGAAGTTTCATCCTGGCGCGCGCTCTCTGCGCGAATCGTACTTACGCGCGACTCTCCTTCATCCTACTCCGGTATTATAATTAAAACGTAGAATTGGTGGTACCCGAGAGGGAGCGAAGGAAGGAAAGAAAGGGAACAAAGAGGTAGACGTAGCACGCCGTTCGACGTGGGTACGTATCTAAGCCCCTGATGGATTTTTCATGAATTCCCGCGTATCGCGTACGGTCCTTTAAGACGCGGACGAACCTCGTCGACGAGACGTAACTCGTTTGTTGTTCGGGCCGAAGGATACGAATATTCGGAGCGATTCGTTCTTCTAAGATCAAAGGGGTAGGTGATAAGCGAACGAGGAGAAAGGATCAATGCGAAAAGAGTAAAGGAACGAACGGAGAAGAATCGACGAGACAGTTGGAAAATAGGAGTGGAAAGGTTTCGAGTCGTGTTAAGCTATTATCAGTAAATCTTACTCTTAACGTGATCGTCAAAATCTTTTCCTCGATCTAGTAAACTACGCGAGATAAAAAGGGAATTCTTATTTAGTTGTATGCCCGGGGCGGGGTTGGGAAGATCGACGATACTTACTCGTAGACATCGGTGAATATATTTATATCTAAAATCGATATGTTTGTCCCTTGGCTTTGTCGTTCGTAAAGAGAAAAATCGATCGCTTTTGTGCGTCCGAAGTTGTACCTCTCGACGATCGCGATCGCGAAAATATTCGAGTGCGTCGTTACGAGACGAAGGGCCGACGACGAACCAATGGCGATCTCGTACCTTTGTGCGCTCTAAAAGGGGGAGTAGAATGTTGGGGTTCGAGAAAGAACGGTGGGGCAGGAGCAGGAGCGTGTGGGAGGTGGTATGAATGCAGGTGGCGAACGTACGTCCGAGGCAGCTCGAGATTAATTAAACTGTCGTTCTCGTACAAAGGGATTTGCAGGTTATATTCGAAACGTCCATTCGCCTTCTATAAACGTTCGGCCTCGCCGTTGCATAATGTCACGTTCGACCCTTTTATCGCGCGACCGTCCACGTAATCGCGAGAATACGCCGCGGGCTTTTTCTACGTCGATCGCTTCCTTTGTCGTTCTTACGCGTAAGATCCTGCTCTTTAATTAATCGATACGCATTCGAAGTTAGTAGATAATGACGTTATTAGATGTCGAGTTACGTTACTATATCATAACGCTTAACGTTCTTCGATAACTCGATTCGATAAATTTCTTTCATCGATATAACGGCCCATAGAACGAATTGTGTACGATAAAAGTGCTGCTGGATTAATTGCTGTAA
Source organism: Dolichovespula sylvestris (assembly GCA_918808275.2). Taxonomy (NCBI): domain Eukaryota; kingdom Metazoa; phylum Arthropoda; class Insecta; order Hymenoptera; family Vespidae; genus Dolichovespula; species Dolichovespula sylvestris. The sequence goes on along the minus strand of OU964985.1, from coordinate 4,227,970 downwards.
ATGTAGATTGGCTACGCGATAGAGTAAGTTCGACCGAGTCGTTACGAATCGAAGAACTATCGGCAGAAACGATATCGCCTGATGGCCATGGAAAATCGATAAGGTTTCGCGCGGCGTTTTATCCGTGGCCCCGACTATGGTAAGTGCCACGAGTTATTCGTAACGGTAGTCGTCGGTTTCTATGCGTTACGATATGGAAATACGTTTAACGTTAGGAAGGTGATTCGGAAAGGAGGAGGCGATCATCCTTCGGGTATACTCTTCCGGAGGATAGGTCGGTTTGGCGCGCGACGTACGTTTCCGTTGAAAAAGTTGTCGGCGATCTGGCTACTCCGACGGAGGGCCACCACCGGACGAGAAAATCGATTTCGACGAGTACGACTTTCCCAAAGGAGAAGAATCTCTGCTGCGAGACGTCGTCGTACAAGGTAGACGCACGAGTGAGAAATGAAAAGTCTCGACGAGAAACGAAGCATCTCGCGACGCGACGTGAAAGGGATTAAAATTAATCGAGGGCTCGTTAAGAATATTTCGAGGATCGTTTTAAATCGCGCGACGCGAAGATCGATATTTTGAAGCTGTTATAGTCGTACGACCTAACGTAGATAGAACCCTGGCGAAAGTCTCGCGTCAAATTTTGTCCGTGACGCGCTTCGACCGACCGCCGCCGGTACGCCCTCTCGTCTAGGACGATATATCGCAGAGAAGATGGTAAGTAAGAAAAATGACGATGACAACGTAGTCGCGTCGTCCATACGCGCACTCGTAAAATTCGTCGAATAAGCGCGTCGCGCGATATGGAAAGAGCCGCGACACGCGTATTATCTTCTCTTCTCTCGCGATGAATTTTATTCATTTTATTCTGTCTCTTATATTCCTTCGTAAAAAAATTTACTTACTTTTGTGTGCAGAAGACGTCTGGGCTAAAGACAGAGGATGGGAGGAGGAAAGACTCGTCTAGCTCATCGATGGGAAGGCTTAGCGAGGAATCGCCTATGAAAGAGAAACTAAATGATTCGGCTCGAAATAAAATTGTTCCGCTTAAAAGTACTTTTACGTTGTTCGCTCCTACGAATAAACGCGAAGAACGAAAAAAAGACGAAACGCAATTTTCTCGAATCGAACGATCGTACGAAACGAGGGATCGCGCCACCTCGAAGAAAAACAAGAACGATCTCTCGTCGATTTTGACGAATCTTTCGCTCGAGTTACGCTTCAAAACTAAATCTTGCTCGTTCAAGAGCGACGAAATAATCTCAAGGAACATCCTACCGGAACGAGACAATTTTTTACTCAGAGAACGTACCTTTCTTACCGAAGTCAAGCCCTCCAAGAGAAAGTTGTTTAAAGTTAAAGGGCATAGTTCTAAGTAAGTAAAAGAAAAAAAAAGAAAAAGAAAAAAAAGAAAAAATAAAAAGAAGAAAAGAAAAAAGAAATAATCAAGAGGCACGTTAAACGTTGGAACGATTAGTTCGTGCGCGCGTTTTTTTCCTCCTCCTCCTCCTCCTCCTCCTCCTCCTCCTCCTCCTTTTGCCGTCCCGAATATCGATAAGAAATAGACGATTTGCGAGCAACAAGAGACGACGACGAATCGTCGAGCCACACCACGATGGGTTTTCCTACGATAACGAAGTTGGCCTTTGCGTTTGCGTCAAAGTTGCCGGGAGGAGACCAAGTTACGCGACGTCGATGAAGTGTAGTAGGTCAACCAGACGATCGGAAAATTTCACGAAACGTTCGGGAATCGATTGGCTCGCGATGGAAATGGTCCCGAGTGGGAAACGAATGCGTCGTTCGATCCAAAAGAAAGAAAGCCCGGGGCGGGGAGCAGGATCAAGGGAGAAAGGGATATTATGTGGTGGGGGGGGGGGCGTGGGAAGGAGTAAAAGAGCGAAAGAAGGATGATGGGAGAGACATTGATATTCGCGTGGTATACCATTATAGGTGGACGAGCAGGGGTAAAGGGCGAGGAAGAGGAAGCAAAGGAATGCAAATGAGATGGTCGTGGTAGAAGGTAGACGGCGAAGAAAAGAGCGAGCTAAGTGAAAGTTTTATAGATGGATCGATCTACGTTTCCGTCGATAAAATCTTTTAGCCGATATGCCAGAACGTGACACGGCTCTCCCTCCGTATCTCTTTCAATCTTCTACGCTTTCGATGTCGAGCTGAAATAAATTCGGCCGAGAGGTAATTTCACATAAACAATCTGTGAAATGTTAAATGAATGAACAACAACCAAAATTGTCGAATGTTTTTTCGTTCGATCGATATAACGATGCGACGTAACTTCGAGCAGGATTGAAATACTCGACGAGCGCTCGTCGTTTAAATATTCATCGTTTATTACGCTTCGCGTGGATTATATATATATATATATATATATATATATATACATATATATATATATACATATATATATACACATATTACGCGCTTGTAAACTTATCGAAAGTATGAAATTCTAAGCTTCGATGAAAGTTCCCATTGAAATTATTTCATTATAGCGTTGTACGAACGTCTACGCGACGTTTAGATAAAAGTGCATGCGTTTAAACGATTACAAAGACTCGATTATTATCGATACCCAGTGGAATATACTAGAGCGTATTATATTCATGCGAGAGGAATAAGGTTTACGAGATATTCTCGTAATTAAAGTCACGAAGGAGAGCAATGTATGGGATGTGGAAGAGAGCGGCCGCGTGAAAAAACGAAAGGCTGCCTTGAGACGGTCTCGTTGGTTGTCGACGAGGAAGCGAGACGAGTAGGAGGGCCAGATGGAGAAAGATGGAAAGAGAAATAGAGGAATTTCTCTGTTTTTCAACGAAACGTGCTTTTCACCGAGACAAATCAATTCGGCTCCGAACAAAACGCGACGCTGCGCACAAAGTGCTGAGACATCAGGCTGCCTCGTGCCGCGTCTCGCTCGTTCGTGTCGCTCGAACTGACAGGCCGGAAATGCGGGGAAAGACTTGCCTCGAGTTATATTCCATTTTTGACGTTTTTCGAACGTGCCGAGAGACTACCTTCGCAAATATTTTATTTATTATATAACCGATTGCTGCCATTCCAAGAGTCACAAGACTCTTTCGCCGATCGTCGATAATATTTTATTCTCTTTCTTTCTTTCTTCTCGAGCACTCGAGCGTATTTTTTCTTTTCTTTTCTCTTTATTTCTTTTTTTTTATCGATTAACGAACAAAGCTACAAAATAAATAGGCGAAGCTCGTAAGGCGAACGTTAGATAGGATTACTCTTGACGATTTCCAGGCAGTTTAATATTCCCGATCCGATCCGATCCGATACGATTATCTTCTAGTATCCACTTAATTACCTCCCTATGGCGGCGATATAGTTGAGACTAATCGTTACTCGTACCTACCGATCATTTCGGATGCCGTAATTAAATCTTGCAGATAGTCGAATGGGTTACTACGATGATACAAGGTTACCATGGTTTTCGACGTATACGCAAGAAGCGCGCATTCGGCGGTCTTGGCAAGATGGCAACGAGATTACCGTAATGGTGCAACAACGACGACTGGGTCGTTAAGGAGCTTTCGTCTTCGAAGAGTAAAGTATTTTAGGAAGGAACGAGAGAGACAGAGAGAGAGAGAGGGTAGGAGTAACGGACCTTTATCACGATCGAAAAGAGATATCGATTTGCAAATCACTTTTTTCAATTGATACAAACGGGTAGAGAAAACAAAAATAGAGAGAGAGAGAGAGAGAGAGACGAGCGACGACGACGACGACGAAGACGAAGAATGTGAGAAGATTTCGTCTGCCACGCTCAGCGAGTATTTATGCAAAGCTTTTATGACTAGTCAGAAGCAACAAATTTCTGACGTCGTTGCGAGTTTCCACGGGAACTCGGCGGAAGTTGTTCTTGAAGGAGAAGTCTTCCTGAATGCAGTACGCTCCGGGCGAAAGTTGTTACTCTCGTTTCGTAACTTCGTGGACTTTCTCCATTGGTCGTCGAGAGGGTGTGCTTCAATGGAATACGAAGGATCCACAGCCGAGACTTTCCTTTCGAAGGGCGCGAAGAATGATTTTCATCCACAATGCTTGTTATAACGAAACCGCCACGGGTTTTGACGTAATAAGAAAACGTTTGGAGATATTTGTCGTCTTTGTAAAATCCTTGCTTTTAATTCTACCTTCTTTTTTTTTTTTTTTTTTTTTTTTTTTTCAATTTTCATATAAATTAAGTACGACAGGTCTATACTACGCGCATATATATCTTTTTATTTATTTTAAAGTATCCTCTAGCTCGCTCGTCGTGCAAAGTTACGGAATTTACTGCAATTACTATAGAATCAAACCTTTCTCGCGCGCTCGTTCCATCGACTTATTCGGTGGAAACGGTTGAATAAAATGGACTTGTTTCGGGAATGAAGATAAATGTTTCGCGACACGCGTGCGGAGCTGTGTAAGCTTCTCGAGATTATAGTGTGCAAGTCTACGCGGAAAATGTCGTGTAACTCGGTGCGAGACATAAATCTTTCCTTGACCCGCGTACGCGAATACCCGGGAAACGGGTAAACCTTTTGGCAAAAAGTTTCTGAAGTTGCATTCCGTTAAACGTATACGACTTTTTCAACGATTCGTCTCTTCCTAGTGAATTTTTATTAAACTCGAACGACCCATGAAAAAGTACAGCTACCGTCGCAGGTAGCGATGCGATTGTTCGAAACTCTTGATCGTAATCTTTCAAAATGTTATCTTAATGCAGTAGTTTACCTAACTCGCGACGATTGGTGTCTAAAAGATTAATCGCTGGGAATAGAGACGAATTTTAGGTGGAACGTCCAAATACGTATTCGACGGTCGTATCATAAGTTCAGACGGTATTCGCGCGTTAAAGCCATCCACTTTGAGCGAACGAGTCCCGTCCTTCTTGATAGAGAATGAGGAGAGAGAGAGGGAGAGAGAGAGAGAGAGAGAGAGAGATGCGGTAGTTGGTTAGCACGAGAGAGAACGTCTATCTCGCTTGGAATCATCTAGGCGGTATGAGCACTCTCGGTTATTAGAAGCAGAACAATGATCTTAGCCGTATGCCAGGCGACGGCCATAATGGTCCAGAAGCGAGAATTGTAGTACCAAAGACGCGAAAGGGCTAAAGCACAAGCACCCTTTCCCATCACCGACTACGAGCTACAGACGTATCCAAATGCTTCTTCTTTCTTACCCGAGAGACTCGCATGATTCTGGATGGATGTAGTGTAGTCGGAAGCAATGACTCTATCGGAGTAAGGGGAGAAAGGCTTTATATACACGTACACGCACGTGCATATATCGTTTTCCTCTCCGCACTCTCCTTTTCCTACTTAGAACTTTGTAATTGTACGCCGCGATCGCTATCGCCGGAAAAAATATTACCCATGGCGTTTGTGTCTTTACGAAAGAAAGAGAGAGGAAAATTCGTATATTATTTTCGATCGATGATAAAAATGTACTCATTTTCTCGAGAGGAGACAGGTCATTTCCTATCGCGTTTTGTCGAACTTGGTCCAACGAAATATGAGAGACATTGGAAGCGGTCTTGTTACGCGAGATCGATGCTAGCGACGCGTCTTGCCCCGACGTATTTAAAGGGTTCCGATTGAAATTCGACCGGAATCGAGTTTTCCCTCTAACTCGGCCCTTCCTTTAATTCTCTCTTTCCAAGAGAATAATAATAATATATTCTTTATATTTTAATTAACGAACAGCACCGTTGGAATAATCCAAAAAACGGAAAAGGAATCATTCGCGATGATTAATATATATATATATATATATATATATATACGTCGTCATACCGGCAAGCACAGACGAATCATTTTCTACGAGTTAAAAGTTTCTACGGGACATGATGAGAGTTGAAAAAGAAAAAAAAAAAAAAAATCAGGAAAGATCTTTTCCCTTTACTTATCGCTTTCCTCGTCGTCCCCTCTTTTCTTTCTACGTCGACCTTTTCAAACGTCCGTATCGGACGGACAACTCAGACACTTAAATTGCTTCGTTAAATCGAGGAAGGCGCCGTCTCTACCGTACTCTCTCGCGGTCCTCCCCGTATCATCTCTATTGCGCCTCCTTCCCCTCCCCCTACCCAGTCCCAATCCTTCCAAGCATTCTACTCGTCGACGATGTCGCACCGAAAGAAGAGTATTCGGATAAAGGAAAACATGAATAATGTAATCCGTATAATATCGAGCAAGAAAAGAGAGAGGCGGGCGGCAGGCAGGATAGACGTAACCGGATATAAAGCGTGAGGGCGCATCCTCGACGGGTTAATAAACGAGGCGGAGGAGACATCGGCAGACATCGAGAGCATTTTTCCGTTTGGCTGGAACCTCGCCAAATGCGCGATCATTTTCCTTTTCTCTACTCTCTTGATCGGCGGCCACCGCACCGGTATATGACCGGTCGCGTCGTCATTTTGGACAGACGGTAAAATCGACGAATATCTTTGTTGAAATAATCGATCCTTTTCCTTTCCTTTCCTTTTTACTTCGACGAAAGAAATATAAATCTTGGGATTTGGACGATCGTACGCGTATACGGTCCTACGGTGGTAAAACGGTGAGTTCGTAAAGGATGACGACCAAAGATCGTCCCGAAGGACGGCTAGTTTCGAAAGAGAATCGCTCGAAATTGTAAATTCCCAAGAATATACAGTATCCTCGCGTAATCGCACCAACGAAACGCTCTTCGCGAGGAATACAAAATTTACGCGTTACGCGGATTGAAATATTCGTCTCCAAAGTCTTCGAGCGTGTTATCGATTTCTCTCTGACGTGACTCCAATCGTATCGTACGATTGCCGATTGGGAAAACGTCTAGTCGAATATAACGCAGGAAATGATCTTTACGACAAAAGGATTGAAAGAGCGTCAGCGAATTCCGTGTAATCTGCGATACTCGGATGGATATCCGTCGAGTCGAGTATCTATCGTGGCAGGAAATAATACCGATCTTCACCTCGTCTTTGCCGAAGACGACAAAAATCGTTCCTTCTCCATTCCCTTCCCTCCCTTCGATTCTTTCAAATGAATTCCACGTTGGATTATCCAAGAACCGTGAATCGCGAATATTAAGCCGGTAATCGTAATGCGCGAGTTTGGAAAATTTCTTTGCCCTCGCGATTCCGAGAAGGGTGCGTAATATGATCGGCATTATGGGTTCTTGACTGCCGATACGATGATTCGATCGAAAGAATTTGAAAATATTTCCGAGCGTAATTTATTTGTTCTAAGGAAGAACAAAAGTAGATTACAGCTCCATTAAGAGAGAGAGAGAGAGAGAGAGAGAGAGAGAGAGAGAGAGAGAGAGCTCATTTCCTATTTAATAAATGTAGCGAAGCTGTCTACGGTCGTGCTTTCGAGGTAACGTCGATGAAGCACAACGCTAATAAGGATTCGTCGATAGTGTCGTTCGCATTAGAAAACAATTAATCACCCAACGGAAATAAATCGGTACTATAAGGAGAAGGATTAACCTCGTGAGACAGGGCAAGAGCCGGAATGATAAATCGCTCTTCTTTCCTGCTTTTTCCTCGTGCGACCATTTATAATATTGGATTACGCTATCCATCGAAGTCACCTGAAACTTCTGAGATACACAATCCGGTCTTTAAGTCGTCCACGTTGGCTAGTCACTGCGATACTACTCGTCCTTTACGAGAACTACGAAACGACGCATCGACCATTGTCGTCCTCGATCGCTCGGACGTAAAATCGTGCTGCGACTTTTGATTCGATATGAAAAGTCTTTCAAACTTTTCCTCTACTACTACGTACGTGTCCGCATTTTCTTTTCTTTTCTTTTCTTTTCTTTTCTTTTCTTTTCTTTTCTTTTTTTTATTATCATTTATCGAGGATGAAAGCGACGGAACGGAAGTATGCTTCGTTAAAATTATTACGAACGACGCGAAACGATCTACGTGTCTAGCTCTTTCATATTTTCAGTTCGATCAACATAGATTCCCTTCGATTCGTTACTACGTCGCGTATTTTGGAGAGGACCAAGTGTAATCCGATTACGAGAATTTGATGAAAAACCGTTTAGATAGTCGCAGAGCACCGATCCGTTCGCTTTACAAGCTCTCGCTTTTTGACGATTACCCGTGAAATTGCTCCTTCGAAAGAGATCGTATCTATTACTTATGATAGCGGGTTCGACTCTGCTACGATCCACCGTGATTCGATAAATTCAAAATGGTGCATCTTTTGCGAGATATCAACGTCGCTGCACCATCGGTGGTGGAATTATAAAAAACTTGTTATCGTCGATACGAACGAAGATACGCGAAGGAACAATTACGAACTCGATTCGAGGTATTATTCGTACGATACATTTACTCTTATTATACGCGTGTGTGCGTGGGGTCACGAAATCGATCTCGATTCGTGAATCCTTCCCTTCGAACGGTTCTGCTTCGTCTCTCTCCCTCACCCCGATCTTGACCAATCGAGAAGATTACGCCGTACCGCCTGTGTTATGAACCAAGTAAGTCGGGTACACGCAATTTGGGACAATTTCGGGTTTAGTGGTTTCTGCTATTTACGGGGGAAATTGCGCCTGCCTATGTCACATCCGTAAACTCTCCTCTTTCGCTATCCATCTCGCTCGCTCTCCCTCTGATTCTCTCTGCGAAGCGTTCGATTGTTCCGTTCACAAGCATCGGTCGATCGCTTGCTTATACATGTGTGTGCGCGCGCGCGCGCGCGCGCTCGTGTGTATATATATATATATATATATATATATTTGTGTGTGTAGGAACGTCTACCTCTGTAACTACCAAGCCGTGCCTCTTGTTCGCCGCCTCGTCAGGGATCGGCAAAACCCTTCTTCCTGTCTCGAGTTCTTCGGTTAAAGTCGAGCACCCGACACGAATCCTATTTTAACGCCCCCATTTTCCTATACTCCTTTATGCGCATACGGTGCATCGACCAAATGAGTCCGCAGTAATTGCGCCACGTGAAATCCTTCCAAATTCTCGCTATTAGAAGGACATAAATCGTGCATTTCGATTTAACGCGTTTGTTCTTCGTTATCCTCTCTTGGGAACAATTTCAAGGAATTACATCGATTTATCCATCATATCCATTTGATAAGGTATCGCGCATTTCGAAACATACCTTTCGATGCTTCTTACATTTCTTTTCGGTATTAAATTCGTTCCACGAACGATTCCCTCGCAATCGCATTTCCTCTTCGATTACCTCTTAGCGATAGCTAAAGGAAAATTGTGCTCCATCCGATCGTTAAAAATGAAACATATCATTGATTCGAAGCGACCCGTTATTTCCACTCGTGGCACCAATAAGTCGTAATGAGATCACGTAAAAGGAAGTTCTTCTACCCATCGATTCGACGACGGACTCGTTGCAATCGATGCAACCGACGGTCGTCGTTTCTTCATATCGATTATCGACTTATCTTCAATTCCAACGATCTTTTAATCGTCATTTATAATTTTCTATAGGCGCGTCGATGATAAATTTGTACGTACGGCTTATCGTTTCGCTGATAAATCATCCGTACGTTCGAACCCCCCCCCCCCCCTCCCTCCCTTATTTATAGCCGTTATTCTTATATAGACCAACTTATTATATCGATGAAGCACGAGAATACGGACGTATTAATAGCGATCTCGTTGCATTCATAGGCAGCTGATTTAATGGGACGTATACGGAGAGACGGATGACACGAGAGGAGCGGGCAGGCAAAGCGAGGGCGCGAGGGAGAAGGAGAGTGAGTAAAGCTATATATCTACGAAGAGGAGGAGGAGGAGGAGGAGGAGGAGGGGAGAAACGCTTCGGAGGGCTAGAGAAGGAGACAGAGAGGGAATTCAATTCCACGGTCGATTATGCAGCCAGTCTGCCGGATTACTGCCGGTACGCGCTTCCGTTTTGCGCCGATGAAGGGATTATCTTGCGTGCAACTTCGATGTGCGCGTTACGTATACGTACATCATCGATGCGCGTGGATCGTTGTTTGCGAAGCCTCGCGCAAAATGATAGACACGTCATCGTTTCGTCCTCTCGTTTATCGACGAAAAGTTCTTTACGAGTACGACGTTGTTTGTTTTTTTCCTCCAATTTCGTTCTTACATTCGAAAAACTATATACGATATATATATATATATATATATATATATATATATATATTATTAAAAGAGACCGGAGAAAAAGGTAGAATATGAATCTATCGAACGACGAACGGCCGTACGAACGCGTCGTTCCACAGCACCTTTCGTCGCGAAACCCAAGCCCGTCGACGAAGGATTCAACTTTTCGCGAATAAGTTTCGTCATTAATATCGATCGAATAATTAGTACGATCATTCGTCTTGAAATGGACGACTAAATTCCGTACGATTAAATTTAATTCCTTTCTATATCGACCGCGGAAACGAAACGGATTATTCGCGGCAAATAAAATCGCTCGATTAAACGAACCTGCGGCCATTTCAAAATCTATTAACGAAGCCAACGACGGAGTAACGCATTAACGACGTCCCTTTCATCCCGATGCATTGCGCGAGTCCTTCGGAGAATATTTCGCCTCCCTCTTCCCTTCTTTTGATCTCGATCGAATCGACGAACGATATTAACGCCGTCTAACTCGTTTACGCGTACGAATAGAAAGTTATACGTTGCACGCGTCCTAAGTGAATCGCCACGAACGATTTAAAAAATTTTCCCATTGATCGCAATGCCCCGAGCGATGCGACCTGAGATAAATAGAGAGAGAGAGAGAGAGAGAGAGAGAGAGAGAGAGAGAGAGAGAGAGTCGATGGGAAGAAAAAATTAGAACCATTGGTGTTTTAATTTCTTCTCTAGAAGCGTCGAAACGCGTCGAAACGCGCCGTACCTTATCGTATCCCTCAAAAATTGTTTCTCTAGAAGAGTGGCTGGTACGAGGAGTACATTTCGACCGTTCGTACGAATATCGAATACATTTTTTCCTCGATCAAATAATAAAGCAAAACGAGTTTCCTTTATCGTACTCGATATAGGATATGCGATTTGATACTCAACTTAGCGATACGACTAAACGGTTCGCGTATTTTTCTTTTTTATGTTTTTTCAAAACGAAGACCCGAATGAACAAACTTGGCCAACTTTTTCTCGAGATCCTTTGTAATACGAAGAATTTCGTGAAATTATAAAAGCAATTAAAACTAATAGAGAAGCGGTGGTAGGGTAGATCCCTTACTGCAATCTACTCGCAAAGTTCGAGAACGAAGGATTCTTTCGAATCGAACGCAACGACGAAAACTGGAAACGAACCGTAAAACAAACAAATGGGCTGCCCGATACGACGAGACTTTGTGCTTTCAATAACGATCTTCTTTAAAAAGACGAGAGGGAACCCTATTATCGCTAATTACTCGTCGGCTCTGCGTTTTTCCGTGGTTACGGAGTTCGTACGTCGAAGAGAGAAGACGGAGGAGGGGTGTGCTCGCTCGGCCAGATAAAAGTGTCTCGTTAATAGCCCGAGACATTGTAACACGGAGGATAATACCAATTAGGCACCAGAAGCTAGAGCTAGCTACTTGCCGGAAAGAACCGAGATAAGGTTATTTATTTGACGACCTAATTTATTCCGGATAAAAAGAGCTCAGAGTTGGCTCGGCGAACGGCTCGGAGGATGCTCGGACTTGGATTAAAGCACCAATACGATCTCGTCGTTCAAGAGACATCGCTTTCTTCTATCTCGCCACTTCCATATTTCACGGATCTCCTTTTCAAGTTTCTTTTTCTGCGTATAGAGAAACGAAGAGGGCGCGAGAGAGAGAGAGAGAGAGAGAGAGAGAGGAGGAGAAAGTAACGCGGATGAAATCATTCCTAAATAGAAGAAAGGACGCTTCCAATCCGATCTAATACGCTTTTCCAAGCATGCGGGATCGATAGGTTGTTGGTACATATAGATTGGTATAGGTGCAAATCTACGTGCAAAACTCTATTCATAAATCGTGGAAAGCTTTTATCCGGACGCCAAGCGTTTCCGCGCTAACTACCTATCAGCAACGTGGCGTGGATGCTAAAGCCGAGCTCCTATTCCATCATACTTTCCTGCTTTCGTCGTCTCTCCGCGCGGCATCGTTTCTCTCTATCTATTTGACGTCATTAACGCGAGCCGATAACGTCGTGGCGCGGAAGAAGAAGGCACGACGAGAGCGGAGAAGCGTCGACAAAAAAGTCACGCGAGGGAGAATGAGAGAGAATACGCTAGGCCCGAGAGAGAGAGAGAGAGAGAGAGAGAGAGAGAGAGAGAGAGAGAGAGAGAGAGAGAGACGAGAAGATAGAGATAAAGATAGGGATAGAGAAAGAGAAAGAAAAAGAGAATAGTGCTAGCGATGCACGCGTGCAGGCGCACTTCGACGCCGCTCGCTGTGTCGCGTAACGGTAACCGATATCTCGGCAGACTATGTTCGTTCCGTTCGCTTCTAAATCGTCTCTTTTCTCTCTTCTCTCTCTCTCTCTCTCTCTCTCTCTCTGTCTCTGCAAGTTCACGAACACCTCGCGAGTGTGCGAGCAAGTACGCGGAGTGCGCGCGTGTGTGTTTATGAAAGAAATGGTAAAAAAGTAAACCGATAAGAGAGAGGGAAGTATCGTCGTCGTAGTTCGACTACGTGGTGTTCTTTCATACAACGTCGGCTCGGCGAGCTTTCGCTAAAAGCTCATTCGTGCCTGAATTTGGAACCGAGTCCGAATTCGAAGGTTCGTGCCGTCCAGCGCGTTGGGACGACTGCAACTCGTGCATCGTCGGCTACTTTTCTGAAACCTGTTGCAAGCTCCATTGTCGCGTCGCATCGCGTCGCTACTACTACTGATACTGCTACTGCCGCTGCCACCACCACCGCCACCACCACCGCCACCACCACCACCACCACCACCACCACCACCACCAGCACCAGCAGCACCAGTATCCGGGTACTACCACCACCGTTATCGTTAGTGGAGCCAACACTGGGAAACGTTAGTTTTCTTTCGAAAGTTCCTGCTTCCTTCCGCTAACGGGAAATCTTCGAAAAAGATTTTGGAATTTAATGCGAGCGGCAGCGAAGAAGGAAGAATTTAGCGTCATCGAGTGGGACGATCGATTCTTTTTATTCGAGTAATACGCGAGAATAGCTTCCGTGCTCTCTTGTACGAGAGAGAGAGAGAAAGAGAGAGAGAGAGAGAGAGCGCGCGTTTCGCGTTGATTCGCCGATTCGATATTCACCCTGTGGTTGATAAACGTGTCGGCCCGGTAAAGCCTCGGACACGCTCGGCGTCACCTGTTGCTGCTAATTAACGAATGCGATGCCGTCACCGACGTCGGCTTTATGAAAAGTAAACTCGAGCTTTCGAGAGAGAGAGAGAGAGAGAGAGAGAGAGAGAGAGAGAGAGCCTAAAAAGCGTCTTCTCGGCGTCTCTCGCGCTCGAACTCGTAACCCGATCGATCCACCTACGTATATCCAGGTGAGTCGTTCCTCCTAATCTTTAAACAGAATCTTTTCGTATCCGACAAAATAAAAAAAAATTAAAAAATCGTCGATCTAGAGGTATATCGGTTCGTTCGGAAGTCACGAAACTTTTTCATTCGATGCAAACGCATGAGAAATGCGTCTTATATCATTTATTCTCTACTTCGAGTGCGAGCTCTCTTTTTCTTTTTTTTTTTTTCTTTTACGTAATGATGTTGTTTCGATCGACGATAGAACTTTTGCTGGAAAGCGTTCAAACGGTTGTGTACTTGGTTTCTTTTTTGTCAGACTGTATTCTTCTTTTATTTAAAGTCGTTTTCACCTATATCTCTTTACAAAGAATTCGTTTCTTTGTCGTCCGTATAGTGCTACGCGATTGCTCGATCGATTCGAATGACATTTCGTAATTGTATTTTCCACAGCTGCTGTAACAAAACGACATTTATTTTTAATTCTTCGCGGATTCTCGTGCGACTCGTTAATTTTGTTATAACAGTCCAAAAATCTGGAGCACGTTTCTACCGATGCAATCGACGAGAAAAAGAAAAAGAAAAAGAAAAAGAAAAAGAAAAAGAAAAAGAGAGAGAAGAAGAGGAAAGAAGGAAGAAGGAATAAATTTGAAAATATGTCGTATTACTGTCGTACTACTACTATCGTGCATACGTATTTACTTGTTTCAATAGCATTTGCGCCAGTAACTTTTAGTCTTTCTCCTCTTGGTCTTGTTTCTTTTAACCCGAAGGACGATCGATAACCTTAGCGGACCTCGCGAGGTGACGTGTCGAGGCGACGCATCGATTCGTAGTGTATCTCGCGACGATTTCTGTCGGAAGTTTCAAGGGAACGACGGGCGACTCGTCCTTGAACTCTCGCGCGACAATGGAATATCGAGTCGAAGCCGAGTATAAAGCGATCCGCTCGCCTCAACTATCGACGTCGCGTGCTATTTTACGAGGACGACGTCTACGGCAAGAATTTTTCTTATTCTCTCGGTCGAAGTAATACGAACGAACGCCGTTATGGCGTTATCGAGTCGCCTTACTCGTTCTTGGTCCGAGACATACAAAGAGCGGATCCAGTACGAACGACCAAGCACCTTTGAGAATTTGGAAAAACGCGTTAAATATTCAATTAAAATGAATCTCTCGACGAAACGAATACGGCGGAGCAAGGAACGCAGATTCTTCCGCGGAAAGTTTAACGATTCGATTCAATGTTAAACGAAACTATAAAACTCACGAGATTATGAATTCGTCATTTCATCGGTACGAATTGATGATAGGTTCAACGATATTTACGATATTAAATTTTACAAATATATTCACCGAAATAACACGAGGAAGTTTGGAATCGTAAATTCTACGCGATTAACTTCTTCTCGAAAGCAAACGCGAAAATATACCCAAGAATTTGTGATCCTATCCGTTAAACGTCCTGACGACTCGCTAACTCCGTTGCCTATCAAAATGCAAAACATATATCCAGTGATATCTTCGTTAAATCTGGGACGAACGATTACGAATTATTAATCGCTCCGAAGCTCGAGGTCATTGAAAGAGTTACCGAGAAACGATGATGCTATTTTTAATAATCATGCGCATAAATGTTTTATGCGAGTCGTAAGGTACTACGTATCCAGTGAAGTACAATATGTAAGATATTACGCGCGACGATAAGAAAAATTGAGTCGCTCGTAAATTAAAACGACCAACCACCACCGGACGATTACTTATCTCTTTATACGCGTTATCGAACGAATTTTCTACGACAACGATGAAAAGTATTTCGTTCTATTATCGAGCAAAATAACTCTCCCCGCGCTAGGGTCAATTAATTCGCGGTACGTCCCGTCCGACCGATAAAGTAACCTCGCGAGAACGTAACCTTATTCGAAGCTCGTCGCTCTAATTACCATGGCGTTGCTAAGCCACCAAAATATGATTCGCCGGCCGACTCGTGTTACTCTTCGTCGTATGCGTATATCTGCTCTCGGCCAATTCTATCCTACTCTTGCTCTCCGTCTTATTCGCCGTCGTCAGGAACGCGATTTCGTGAATTCTGCTGACTCCGCGGCGCTTCCTTCGGTAAACGATCATTTCGCGCGCGAACGTTTCACCTTCGATCGAATTCCTCGGCAGCGCGTCAGGTCTCTTCGCGCCGAGATGTCGCCTTTACCAGAATCGGCCCATTTGCGAAGATCGATCGAGTGGCGGTTACCCTAACTTCGAGCCCTCCCCTTTTACCCTGCTCGAAAACTTTCTTTCCAAGTCGAGTCCATTTAAAGAACGACCGATTTAAAGAACTTTGGAAAATTATCTTTCGCTCCCTGGCCGTTATCGGCCACTTCATCGATTCGCCATTCCATCGACCACCTCCTCTTTATAGTGATTTTCATTCTAATATTATTTTCATTCTATTTATTTATTTCTTTAGTTCTTTTCAAGAAAAAAAAAAAAAAAATAGGACGCGTCAAATATATTCACTCGATATAATTATAAATTTGGATCGTTCGACGTACCTAGCTATACAAAGTTGTTTTCGAGCGACCGGACAGCGATATTCTTGGTTGTTAAAGAACATATCGCGGGACGACGATCCGAGAGGCAACCGGAGAAAGATTAACACCGACAGCCGCGAACGTCTACGAAGCTAAACGACTGTGTCCAATTTTCAAGCGTCCACGTATTCCGTAATATATTTTCGAATTCATTGTAATTGAGAGAGAGAGAGAGAGAGAGAGAGAGATACTCTCTCGCGGATGCGTTACGCAAGACGTTTTTAAAAACATTTCTAATCGATTGATCGATTTTATAAGTGATTGAAAAAAAAAAAACAAAAAAAAAGAAGAAAGGAAAAAGAGAAAAAAGTAAAAGAAAGAAACAATTATCACATGGGATATTCTTCCTTTAAAGCCAAAATAGGAAAGCGGAATAAATGTTCGTAAAGGATGGTACTATATTCGCGACGTGTAAATAACATTAACACGTTCGAGGTAAACTTAAATATAGTTAGCTTTTAGAGAAAATATCGTTGCCATCGTGCCCGTTTGTTTTATTGTAAGTGGTACACTGTTTGCTCAACGATAAGTTGAAATGCGAGTGGCATTATGAAACGCGCGACGACGAGACGTATATCACTCGCCGCTCGCTCCCTCGTTCGCGTCTCTTGGCGTTTCGCCAAGCGTCGGTTAGCGTGGGCGTTTCAATTATGTCTCGCGAGTCTTGCCGTTTGTTCCTTTTTCTTTTCTCTTTTCTAAACCGTAAATATACATTTCGTTGGTATATTAGCGGCCGTGTTCCGGTGATACCGATCGCACGAATATGTTCTCTCCTCGTTTCAAACGTAGGAACGATCGCGCGAAAGGGGAAATAGGGAACATGGATATTTTGATATTTTGGCGAAATTGAAACGCAAAGGATCTCGAAAAATCCTTGAATGACGATAATTCGTCGGGTTGAATGTACGAATGAGATTACGATCTCGAATTGATCGGTTAAAAAAGTTAACATCCCGATCGATGGCCTACCCCTTTTTGACCGGTTCCCGTGCAATCTTTTGGCTCTCCGGTTTCCGGTGGAAAGACGTTTTCTTCGTTCACCTTATTTCCTCGGACTCGATTACTAAGGATCGATCAACGTGGAAATGGCGAGCCATCGTAGGCCTCGATGGCAAGTAGAAAATGGGCCTGTGATTAATTCAGTGGATACGAATCGATTCTGGTTCGTTCGCTATACCCGATGAACCACGACGAAAAGGCGTGCTACCGTGGTCTCTTAACTTATGAATGCGTTCGCGATGGTATTCGCGCATCGGACTCCCGCTCCTTATTAATATTACCCTCGTTTTTGTTCGGACAAAAAAATACGATCGGACGTATCGCGTATCGCGAGATTGCGAGCGTTCAATTATTGGGTTGTGGTAGCCACGTAATAACGTGTTCGCGCTCGATTCCCCTCGTCTTAGAAAAACTTTCTCTTTCTTGTCCTTGAGAGGACGATAACTGGGACACGATGATCTATGCGAACCATCGGATCGATCGATTATCAACGTTAATGTTAAGTACCCATGAGCCAGATATAACTGCGATCCTGTGAACCTCGCGTACAGTTACATATAGGTCGAGGTAAACCCCGTTAAATGCATTCGGCAAATTTCATGCAAAACGATTGAGCCTCCGGAATTGAGAATCCTCGTTGGTAATGGCCACTGTGCTCGTTTATAGCTTTACCACTCAACGCCCATGCATAATGAATACATCTTAAAAGCCGCGGTCCACGCTGGTCACTCGGGTAATACGATCGATTTTGTCTCTACGAGTAAAATTTATCTTGGCTCGATTATCCTCTAATTCGAAGGATTATACGAGACACAGAGTGGACGTTGTAAAGATAGATGAGTGATCGATAAATAAAAATAGATGAATTTTCTCGACAAATAAAATTCATTTACTTCGACAACGTTTAGCGACTTATCGACTCTTCGAGGACTCTCAGCTATTACAATATAATGAGCTATATCTATCTTGTAACTGTATTTGTAAGCATTTATCAGAAATTTACGAACAAATCTTTTAATTATTCGATTTTCATGTTTCATCGGTGCCGTAACACACCCGTTAACGCTGTAGTATATACTCTATTCCGTAACCATAAACGAGTCGAAACAACTTAGAGCGTATCAAATTGGTCGATAAGTCGTGCACGATCGACGAAATATGCGATAGGAGAGTAAACTAACGAGCTCGCGTTATTCTCTACGACACGGATAGGTACCCTGCATCGAAGAAAAAGCAGAACGATGGAGGGAACACGCAGTGGCGCTTCGTCGATACCGTCACTCACTATAACGATAACTGCGTGGATGCTGCAACGACGAGCGCCGCATTGAATTGCAATCTTCTGAAATAACATTTCTCTCTCTCTCTCTCTCTCTCTCTCTCTCTCCCCCCCCCCCTCCCTCTCTCCCTATTCCTTTCTTTCGTTGCCTTTCGCGTTACGACAACGGCACGTACGAGCCGTTAAGAATCAACGTTTGTGCCTTAATCTATCGTCGTTTATCGTTAAAAGACATTCCTGATAAATGTCTGGCGTCACTTTTATATCGCGAAAGTAAAGAATAAAGAGAAAAAGAGGGCAAAGTCTACTCCATTCTGATACAAAGATCAAAGATAAAAGATAAAAAGGTGTCAAGTGGGACGATACACGTTCCTTTTAATATCGTTTCTAATTCGATGGAGGAAACTCTCGAAGAGCAATGGCCAGATCGATCGGAGTTCCGTGATCGAAGCTACTACTCGTACTACATGTCCCATCTACGGCAAAGTCCGCTGCCAATTCGTTCGTGGAAATCGATGATATCTAGAGCGATTCGTTATCGGTTTCGTGGTTTCTTTTAAATCGAACCTATTGTTTCCTAAGTTCGTACGCGTTGGTAACCAACGACGGAAACGTTACTCCCCACGATTCTATTATTCATCTTCGTACGTATACGAGGCGATATATCTATCGGATAAATTTTTAATTTCATCGAGACGCCGATAAATTTCATGCAAAGCACGATTCCGTCGTATAAAATTTCTATAAAAAAATATTCAACTTGTACGAATTGTAATATAAATATAAAATTTAGTTATACCCTTTACGTGAATTTTTTTTACATCATTCTCGTCGACGACTCGACGTTGGGTACTTCAATGTTTTTTTTTTTTCTTTTTTTTCTTTTTTATATCGTTTACAAGAGGAACCATATATAGCCAAGAGTCGCGCGTTTGCGGTAAGAGCGATATCCCCATCGGCAATTATCATGCCTATCGCTCGGCCACGCCCGCTTATCAAAACTTGTCTAAATGCAGGAGCCACCCTTCCAATTAAAACGAGTAAGTAATCCGTCACGCGATCTCGCGCAACACCTTTCTCTAACCTAATTAGAAAGCGAGCTTACGTACACGACTCGCGCTCGACTAAATAATAAGCCCTCCGTAACGCGCGCACGGGTATACGTATATCCGTATATATATATATATATATATATATATATATATATATATATATATATATACCGATACAGAATTATCCAATTCGATTGGAGAATAAAAAGTATTTGCACAATGTACGTAGAGTCGATTCTGGTCGTCGACGCGACGTTTTAAGATCGTTTCGCGCGGTCCGCGCGACGAAACGGAACAAACGGCAAAAAGTTTGGGCTCGTGAAAAGTCGGGAAAAAGCTCACCTACATAAATCTGTCAAAGAGCAAGCCGTGGAGAACAACGTACGGGCGGGTAAGAGAGTCGAGGAGCGTGAATAGACATCGTTTATTTTCGAACAACTTCCGCAGGGTGGTGACGTTGCCGAGTTCAGTTAAGATGTTTCTTGTAAATTAGTTCAAGAACGAACCGTGGTGTAGAGTAAGAGCCGCGGCGACGAGTAATCTAAATAGTAAGAATCCTAACGAACTACACCATTACGCTCGGAATATTTTTATTTCGCGTTGAACGTTTCCGTAACGATTTCAAATTTCCGCTTGCAAGACTCGAAAATCGAGACTATTATCGGCGTTGTCTATTCCCCATGCTAGCTGGAAAAATGCGATTTGTTGTATTGTACGAAAAAGAAAAAAGAAAAAAGAACACCGTCAAAGGGAATCGTCGATCGTTTATACAAATTGCAAAGACAAATTGTTAAGTTTTTCTGCAAATAGAATCATCATATTGCATTATTAATAATCTCCTCCGGCTACGAACGAATCTAGATTATTCGATGCAATTATTACGTGCTCTTTGCGCGACCGTGCAACTTACCTACCTACCTACCTACCTACCTACCCTACCTACCCTACCTACCGAGCTTTTCAGTCGAAATTAATTTTCTTTTTTTGTTAAGCAAGCATCGTTAAAAGGAGAGCACGTAATCCTCCGAGTCGCGTCTGTCTCTCAACTATAATGACAACGGTATCCTCATTGTTCCTTTCAAATGATTGGCATTTTTAATTTACCATTCATTCCAGGAACAATCGAGCCGCGAGCGACGCAATGATTCACGCTTTAATCTCTCATTTACGTAACTACGGGATTAATAAAATATCCTAAAAATACTCGTCGCAAGCCCTGGACTCTATCCGATTTTTCATGGAAATCGCGCTATTTCAAAATGCTCTCGTCGCTCGAAGCGAGAATTATTAATAATAACGTCAAATAATCGTATCAAAGGCCCTCAAAAGTTCTTTAAATACTCATTTAATTTTCAATTACTTTTAGAAGAAACTTCTACGATAAAAAAAAAAAAAGAAAAAAAAATATATATGTATATATATATATATATATATCTTTTAAGAGAAAAAAAGAAGTAGGTCGAAAAGTTATCTCTCGTGCCGAAAGCACGGTGGTCGAGGTTATAAGGAACTCTAAGCGTTTTTACCAAATTACTGGCAAGCGATGCCTGCCACAAAAGAAGACAGGTCAGAGAAATCGCTTTTTCTGGACTTCCTTCGTAGAGTAGATGAAAGTACCCGACCGCTTCCCACATGCCAGACGTTACAATTTAATCATCCTAACTGATTCTCTTTTCCCCTAAAGAATCAACGAACCGGCATACCTTCTACTTCGGATACAATTTCGTCGCGCGGTGACCATTTCCGAAAATTGTTTCGCTACACTTACAATCTCTTGGAGAAATAGACGTCTCGATGTAACGCGTAATATTATATATCGACATAATATTACGTTGACGAGACGTACCAAGATTCTTTTAGTTAAACTCGACGTAAGTCGAACGAAGGAAAAAGGAATATATATATATATATATCGAGGATGGAAGAAAATAGAAAAGAATGAGGAAAGAGAGTGGAAGTAACGTTCGATGGGGAAGCGACGGTTCGACGTCTATGCGCATCGAGATCCTGTCAAGGGATACGTCCTGGCGGACTAATGCTGGGGAGTCGCAGGCGCATTGTACGCGGGTAATACGTATTGCGGGCCCAAGTCGCGTCGTGATTTTCACCGTGGAGACGTGGCGGCGGGCGGCGTTCCCGGAGGCGGTCACGTCTCGTGCGAGATTCAATTTGCCGCCAACCTCTCTCCTACTGCCGCCGCGTTATCTTCTTCTATCTTACGAAGCTTTTCCTCCTCCACCCAAGTCGAGACTTTGCTTTCGCGAATCGGAGAGAAAGAGAATCGATGCGAACGATCGCGAGAGATGCTGTTGGACCGTCGTGACGAGGAACCGAGATTTTCTTCGGAAAATTTCCGAAGAAATTCGTAAATTCATCGGAGGAGGAGGAGGAGGAGGAGGATAATAAACGCCGTCTCTCCGAACCAACACGGTGAATTCTTTTTTCAACCAAGATTCTTTTTCTTTTCGTTTCGTGGAGGCTCGTAATAGACGTTTCTCTGATATCACAATATTTCGTCCACTGTTCCCTCCTCTCTCTCTCTCTCTCTCTCTCTCGACTCCTCTTGCTCTTACTCGTTCTTCCTTCTCTCCTTTATGACCCCGAGGCAATCGTGCAAAAGGATACATTTGCGGCAATACCGCTAACGAGTCTCGTTTTCCTTTGCCAGTCGCAACCGCGTTGCAACGATACGCGCTCGTAGAGAGATTAAAGAGACCTCGACGTAAAGAAGAAGTGGAGAGAGAGAGAGAGAGAGAGAGAGAGAGAGGGAGAAAGGGAATTAAAAAACTCAACGATCGAGTTTATTAATACCGACCGTTCTAGGAACGTAAAAGAAGGTTTTTCCAATTTTCGCGTGTAAACGTTGCACCCCTGATTTTTCTCCGAACGAATCGACCGGCGTAATTCCGATATACTCTTTTTTTCTTTTTTTTTTTTTATCGATCGATCGGGCTCGCGACAAAGAAAGTCGGTAGAATGAAAAAGGGTAGTAGAAATGCGAGTGCCGGACGACGTATGGCCCCGTTGTTGACGGGGCAACGCACGAAAAGGGAAAGTAGGAGGGAGAGCATCGAAAAAGGTCGGATACGGGTTTTGCGCGGTGACATAGAACAACGTACTCTCAGGCACGCGTTATAACCTCTCACTTTCAAAAGTTCTAGCTAGTTCGGAGCGAGGCAAGGTGATTACGTTGAAAGCACTTTACACCTTACCCTCTAGCAAACCTGCGACGTGTTCCATACGTGTGCCGTTATAGTTCTGGCTCGAATGCCGATAAAATAGAGAGTAACGCGTTAGTGGAATACGTAGCCTCCTTCTGTGTTTCCTTTGTTCCCTCTTATTTCTTTCTCCACGCTTCGCTACCTTCTTTTCTCTGTATTTCTCTCTCTCTCTCTCTCTCTCTCTCTCTCTCTCTCTCTCTCTCTCTCTCTCTCTCGGTCGCTCGTCTCTGCACATAACTCTCCGTTCCAGCGATTCGTTGTCTCGGTTCTTCTCCTTCCTCTCGTTTCGACTTCTCCGACCGGAGGAACTACCACCCTCCTCTCCTTTTTCCCATCTAGTAGGAGACTCCTTTTCATCCTACGCTCCACCTCCTCGTTTCGTCCCGGCCACGTCTCGTGGTGCGCTTTAACAAGAGAATCAATGTCTCCGCGCTTCGAGCACGTTCTCCAAACGCGCTGGCGCTTAAACCCTCGCCGAGATATATCCCACGTGTCAATTACAGTACCCGGTGTACCCCTTATTACGCTTCAACGTTCGTGACCCGACTGTAAATTTATAAGGAGATACCTCGCGTCACCCGAGATACGCGTCGCGTTGCTTCCGTCGCGAGAGATGGAAAGGGAGGGAGGGAGGGAGGGGGCGAGGGGGGGGGGGAGAGATAACGAGTAGTAGATAGCAAAGTCGAATAAAAACTCGAAAGAATTGCCGTACAAATATTATCGTAAAATTACAAATACCTACGTAGAGAGAAGTGAAAGTGAAGTGAAAAATGATTAAAATTCATTTATTCTCTATATCTTAGGATTTCCATAATATTCGCAACGTGTGCTCGAGAATATTGTCGCTTTGCCCCGTCGGCATGCCGCAACTCGATAACTATTCACTATTTTCCAGTCTGTTGCGCTTGAACGTTATAATCGAGTTATAAGTTTTCCATCAAGGGCTCGCTTCTTCCCTCGTTTTCTCGCTTCTTCTTCTTCTTCTTCTTCTTCTTCTTCGCACTCTATCCCATTCTATTCGCTACCATTTACTATCTCTCCTTCTCTCCCTTCCTCCTTTAATTCACCGAATCAGAATCGTCTCCTCTTCTTATTGTTAGTCGCTTACTCATCGCGCGGTCAGAATTACATAGCGTCATGTCGCCGGCACGTTTCGCCGTGGGTAAGCGCGTCAAGAAGGATAATGCGAACGATACGATTCGAGTATCGAGTTGATTAACCGCGAAGCCAAGCGAAAAGAAAAGAAATTGTAATCGGTCAAACGTCATTAAAAATGTCTCATTGATTGTGACAAACAATCTGAAAATAAGCCTACGTTATAATAATTGGGATGTCATCGAAAAAAAAAAAAAACAACAAAATAAATAAAAATATACCACTTGGGTCAATTGGTAATAAAATATTTCTTTTAAACGCTATAAACTGCGAATGGTAGGAGCACGATCGTTAAGTTGACGAGGATACTGGATGGATTGCATTAATCGCGAGTTCCATCATTGTCATTAGTTTCTATTCGATTAGATGTCTCTCTCTCTCTCTCTCTCTCTCTCTCTCTCTTTCTCTCTTTCAGGGGCGAATTTCCCAATTTATCGTGGTCTCTCGATAGGTATACACGATCTCATGGCATCGCCGTTGCGAGTTCCGGAGTACAAACGTGCACGCGTTGCCGCAAACTCATTACGGAAACGAAGCGGGCGATCTAGGTCGTTCGATTCCGCTAACGACGTCCTATAAAGAATTCACCGCGTGTTTGCTGGTTTCACGAAGCGAAGCCCATGCTTCTGTTCGGTAATACGCCGTTTAATCGCACTTAAATAGGGATGATTGCTTCACCGCGATTAGCGTGTCGACACAGTCAAAGGAAATGAATAAACCGATCGAGGAGGAGGAGGCGGAGGAGGAGAATTATGGTCAAAGGGTAGGAAACTATAAACCGTATAATCTATATAAAAATTATCTCGTATATATATATATATATATATATATATATATATATATATATATATATATATATATATACACACACATCTGCGTATATAAATACGTTCGTTTAACAAGAACATTGTGCGAATTTTGTTTCTTTTCTCTTTTCTTCTTTCCATTTTGTCTTTTTCTTTTTCTTTCTTCTTCTTTTTAATGTTTCCGTGAAAAGCAACCTTCCGATAATAGAGTCGACAAGATCGATCGATTATCCACCTCGACGAATAAATTTTCTTTTCTCTGTGGAATATATTCTACATACATGTATATCCTTTCACACCTAACCGCCGTAAGAAGTTTTCGAATAAATCATAAAAAATTGCTTCGCCAGGATATAGAGGGTCGAACAGTCGAGCTTCCCTCCCTCCCTCCCTCCCTCCCTAAATCACCTGCCACGGATCTCGTCTTTTTCCCTTCAGAATAATTTCGCGTCTTCTCGGGCGTGTCCCTTCGTACGTTGCTATTATTTATAATTAACCTTGCACCGCGGAAAAGATAGTTTTACGGGCGAGATCGAGCGAGAGTCGAGAAAAGTGGTGGTATCGTTAAAAGAAATCTCGTAACTACCGATGAATAAAGTTGGGAAAGGTGTACCATCAGGATTTATTAAAACGACCTTCGAGTTAAGGCACGAGAGGAAATTGCATAGCGATCGTCGAAGGAAGAAAGAAAAGGATGACGTCTTTCACGAGAAGTAATGGCTTTGCGAACTCGAATGACCCTAACCGGGCCAATCGCGAACTCCGATCGGCGATTGGGAAAAGCTCCCGAGTATCTTCGAATTTATTTTTAACGTTTCGGATTTACCTTTGGCATCAGAACGAAGTGTCCTTTCCTAAATGGCAATCTTGTCTTCCACGACGTTACGTTCTTCTCGGTATATGATCATTCTTTTTTCAACGTATAACACAGCCACGACGGTGAATCCCACGTATATGTACGTATGAATAATTCATTCGTCAAATTCTTCCATCTCGATTTCTCGTATCGTTTGATATTTCAACGGTTTAGGAAGAAAGGAACGAACGAACGAACGAACGAACGAACGAACGAACGAAATACGATACGCGGCAATACGAGTTTCTATAATCATTATTCTTCCTTATTATTCGAGATAATGGCTTATCTTCGGCGTGCATAGATACGCCGTGCAAGAGATGCACTGTCTAAAGGTAGACAGGAAGATTCGCTCGACGAACGATCAAACACCTGTTGCGCGGCAAGACCCGAAGGACACGTTACTTTTCGAGCACGTGTAATCGACTTTTGACAAAGAAAACCGTCGTCTCCTTTCGGACACGTCGAATTCAACAAAAGAAAAAAAAAAAAAAAGAAAAGAAAAAAGAAAAAAACAGAAAAGAAGAAAAGAGAGAAAAAGAAGAAAAGGAAAATAAAGCGAAAGAACGAAAGGAACGGGCTATTTCTCAGTCCCTTTAAAAAATCATTTCGTTTTTGAAAATTGCCGCAAAGAAATCCGACGATCTTTCGCGGGAGCTACGAATAATCTTTTTTAAATATTTCGACGGCGAGACTCGACCGTGAGACGGGGATTAAAACGAAGAAAGGCCGGTCGAAAGTAAAAAGGAAGGATGAGAGAAAAATATGGAGAAAGAGGAAGGGCGCTGTGGGGTTTAACGTTTCGGTAGGAAGGAGAAGCGAGGAGAGATAGAGAGAGATAGAGAGAGAGAGAGAGAGAGAGAGAGTGAGAGAGAGGTTCTCGTAGAGGGAGGAAAAGGAAGGGCATGGAGCGGAGGGAGATCGCGTCCTACGAAATGGACTTGCCATTATGCCCTAACTAAAGCCGGCTATTCAGCCATCCACAAGCTTATTAGTATGCAAGCGAGCTTGTTGCCTTAGATGGCTTGAAAGCCTCGTGTGTCACATTCACGACGTGTTTCCCTAGACGCGCAACATACTGCGCTACGGGACGATATACTGGAAGCAACATCCTCTCCTCCCCTACTCTTACTCCTCCGTCTCCGACGTCCCCTCTCCCTTAGCAGAGCTTCTCTCAGAGCAGACACAGCACGGTATCCACCCTCCTTCGACTTGCGAGTACGATACACGAATGCATCCGTGTCTCTGGTTGGCGCTTGCTTGCTCGTTCGGTTGCTCGGTTGCTCGGTCGCTCGGTCGCTCGGTTGCTCCCGGTCGCGTTCCGCCCTTTCTAGACAATTCGAAGTTAATTGCACTAATTGCTTCTTCGGTATATTCCGTTCCGCGGGTATACCCCGCTAACGAACAACGATCGGAATTCTCTCTCTCTCTCTCTCTCAATGGGAAGTACGCGATGTCTGTTCCTTCTCCGCGGTCATATCGTCGTCAATTTGTAATTCGATATATCTTCTTCTTACGAACTACTAGTAGCGTTCCATTATCGTACCTAGAGTACATTAGATTCGTAATTTCGTTTAAGATCGACACGGTCATATCGCTGAATGGACGATTCGAAGACGACGTAGCGAGGCCCAGTTTGCCAAGCACAAATTGACGAATTTTTATATAGAATTCGAGGATAAAAGGAATAATTATGTTATCACCGAGTTCGAGTTGATCACAGGTATTGACGCATAATGTTTCGACGTATCTCGTAATAATGATCGGATATCGAGAAAACGAGTCGATAAGTTCGTTTTCTTGTTGAAGAAGAAAAAGCTTGTTTCCGGTGGGGCGGGCGAACGAGAGAAAAGACGAGGAGGAATAAAGAAAGGAAAAAAGGACGTAGATGATTATCTAGAGACGCCTTGAGCGCGTTATTAAAAAAAGATTTTTACCGGAGATAACTTCGGATAAGATTAGGCTCGACCTTTCGCAGCTTTCGAGGCGTGTTCCCGCCAATAGAGAATGAAAACGTTATCGCGCGGAAGGAGTACCTATCCATCTGGGTTAGATAATGCTACGTCAGCGTGCCGCCGCTCCTCGTGTTTACGCTCTCGATGGCTTTCGGGAAACTGCATTCTTCGCCCTTTCGCGACGTATTCGAAGCCGACAATTTCTTTTTCTATTACGCTAGGCGCGAGAATACCCTGCGCGTTTACCCGTAATAAAATATTTTACATAAGGCGGAATGTACGGCTAAATCTCTTGAAACGATTTGCGCACGATTTGCGCACGATTTTCCAAACTCTCGAGAGTTCGTTCCTTCGTAAACTATTGAAATTACGTCGTACGTATCTTCTACGTGGATATAGTACGCGTATAGAATACAAATCGCAAATGTCCGATCTCGTAAGAGGAAACGTAATTTCGACAGAAATTTATATAGTAGCCGAGCATGGCTCGTGTATTCTCCGGTGAAACAACGAAACGGCGTAACTTTGGTTAATCTCGCTCGTTTAGTTAGTATCCTTTCTCTCGTAACGGTTATGACGAACTGTTACCGTTTACCATCCGCGCTCTTACGAACGTGCAAGGTTCGCGTAATCCGACTAATGTCATTACGTGGCACTAGATAGGATTAAATCGTTGGTACCGGTGTCCGGAACGAGGTCGCGTCATAAACTTTACAACTATCTTTATAAGTCACGAGACGGGACACATTTTTCTTACACCATCTTGGAATCGTTTTGACGTATTACGCATGCAAATAAACTCGTCGTACTTTTCTCGCGACGTTACTTACGTACGAGCTTAATGGATTCTCGAACGGAGGAGACCGATAACGAAATGACGTAGAGGATACGTATTAAAATATTACCGTGTACCGAGCTTTTCTCGGTCTACATCTCGGGGTTAGGTAACTCTTCCGTCGGGTGCACCTCGTCGCGGCTCCTCCACCTTGGGGATAAAAGCGAAACGACTATACCGTGAAATTGGAAGGATGCGCGATTCGAATGGACGCGTAGAAACTTAACCCTCCTAGAATTTTCCTCTTTCTTATTTCTCTCTCTCTCTCTCTCTCTCTCTCTCTCTCTCTCTCTCTCTCTCTCCGTATCCTTTCATTAACCATCGTAATTTCACGTTAAGACGATATTAAATTCCAAGGTAACCGAGCGAATTATATCGAACGAACTTTTCCTCCACTTTTTATAATGCGACGGCAGTCGACGAAAACGTATTAACGAAATTTTGTAATATGGTCGACCGTTATCTGCTATATAAACTCGATATTAGGTCTTATTCGAGGGAAAGTTATAAAGACGCGAATTATTACAAACTATGGGAATATCTTTGTTCGGAGTGGAAGGAAGTTTGCGAACTGAAAAGTTTCACGTCCTGTTCTGTGAGCATCCGAAATTTCGTTATACCCTGGGTGTTTACGTAGGTGGAGACAACGCGATGACCCGGAATGTCGGAGACAAGCCATAGGTCTTTATTGCTAAACACCGCTGAAACCGCGCAATATCGGTCCGGACGTAACGTTAACGCACGTTACGGGCGTGTGCGATCGCGTGTGATGTGGCGAGCCATCGGCGCTTCGTCGCACATTGTCGCCGATATTTGCATCGGCGATTTTGCACCGATCGCGCACGTGTTTCCTGCCAAAACCACCCGATCCGTAGCCGCCATAAACGCGCTTGCGTCGCTAAGTCCGACTAAAGAGTACGCGAGAAACTCCCTCGTATCGATATTTCCTACACCCCCCATCCCCCTCCTTACGATATCCGATAGAAAAATACTATTTACTCCGAGTCCTACCACTCGGAGTCTTTTCACGTTATAAATTATTCAAGTACCTATCTCGGAGTCGTTTCTTAGATAAATGATTTATTTATTGTTATTACATAATTTATTATCGAGGTTCGAACGTTGAATTCCGATGGTCGATGGTTATTTTCAGAATTGGCAGGATCGATGTTCCAATGGAACGTATCAAACGTACTCTGATACATCAATGTCTCTCTCGACGTAGACTCGCCGGTGTTACTCTCGCGTGTATCTTTTTTCCCCATACCCTCCCTCCCTCCCTCCCTCCCTCCCCGTAGAAGCATAATTGAATCCTCGGCGGAAAGTTACCGATAGCTCGATCGGACGATCGATCACTCTCGACGGAGGGTCCCCGGGAAAGTTGTTCTCCTGGTACGAGAACTAATATTAAGGACGTCATCTCGCGCGACGATGCTACCCGTCGCGAAGATGGAATCGAGCCGGAAGATATTAAACTTCGAATCGCCTCTATTTGCACGAAGAAAGGAGTAGGTAGTTCTTGTTACGACGATCGTCCCCGTCCCCGTCCTCGTCCTCGTCCTCGTTGCGATAGAGACGCAGCAAGTTAAAGGGAAATCTGTAATAGCTATTGGAAAAGGAGTGGAAGCTACGCTTCGTGTTCCTATCTCCCTATTGCCTCGAGCGTATCAATGAAGTACATCGAATTAGCTCTTCGTCGAAATAAGATTTCCCAACGGCGAAGCAAGCGTCCAGTCCTACCCTCAGGGTTTGCTACGACTTCAACGAGAGAGAGAGAGAGAGAGAGAGAGAGAGAGAGAGAGAGAGAGAGAGGATACATCCAGGTCGTAGGAACATTGGCAATATCCTGTTTTTCCAGGACTGCGAAATTAAATATTTGCCGCGATGAAACAAGAGTTGCATCGCAGTACGAAGCCATCTCGGGGGGAATCGTTGGACAGTCGATCCAACGATACCGTTGCTCGAGTGCCCTTCGAGAAAAACCAATATACGGTGGAACAGCCAGTACAGAGATATTCTTCCGATATTTTATGGATACGTGTTTAGTTAATAAACTTTTGTCAGGTGGATCGGAACGAATAGGTAAATATCCCTTTTCGTCTTTTCTTTAGGCGCGATAGACGAAGCACTTTTTAAATTCGTTACATCGTCAATGAGCTCTTTCCGGATCTATCAAGTATGTAAATAATTTAACGAGTTATTTGTTTCCCTACGAAGAAATTTATATGACGAATCAAGGAAGTAACCAAAGAGAGTTCCTATCAAATAATTAGCATACTTTTCGCGATCGTACGCGACGTTCGAATGCCCGATGCGCCGTCGTCCGTCCAACCACATACTTCATTGATTTTTTGCGTTAAAATTTTACTCTTTTAATTCCCTTCCTCATCCCTTTTATCGTTTAACTACCTTTTATGCAAAGTCCCACCGTTCAAGCCGGACTATTCGAATTGCAAGAAAGAAGGCAATTATTGATTTTACCTCGCGGGGACGTTGCTGAATTTAATTAGATTTATATTTTAACGCGAATAAATAGCGGGAATTAAATTTATTGAAAAACGTCAAATATTTGCGCGTCAAGAGGAAATACCACCCACGGTTAGCTACATTAATGAAATAACGAGTTAAACTCTTATCGAACAATTTCATTGGGGTTATGAATGCAAGTTTTAGAAAGTAAAGAGATACGTAATATCCCTCTATCCGCGCGCCATTTCATCCCTATTTCGTAAAACAAACGTTTTTTTCAATATTTTTCATTCGTTGGCCACTACTTTTATTGCCGTACGAAACGTTTTGTCGCTTCCGACAGAGAACGAGCATGCAGTCAACTACCGCATGACTCTTTTCCCTTTGACGAGAGTACCGTGATTGAACTCTGTGAAACTATGCAATTTCGATTGTTGTCGAGCCATACGATAGAGGGAGAAGAGGAGAAAGAGAGAAAAGGGCAGAAGAAAAGAAGGGAGAAGAGAGAGAGAGAGAGAGAGAGAGAGAGAAAGAGAACTCACTTTCAAGCTCGTTCCATCGCAACTAATTACGACAAAACATTTAGTTAAGCGCTCCGAACGACGCTGCAGAAACTTGCGCACCCTTTGAAGTGGCGTAAAAGTTTTTTTCGGTATAAACAGAAAATATTTAAAATTTTTATCAAGACCGGATAAGTCAATGCACGTATCTACGTACACATTAACCGAAATGGAAGCGTACATTCCATACGTTTTGTGACAGAAACGAAAGCACGACGTGTCCGCTATCTCCCTTTTTTCTACCGGCCTTTGTATTTTTTTCCTCTTTTTATTATTATTATTATTATTATTATTATTATTATTATTATTATTATTAATCCAATCTCCCATTATCCTTAAGCTTTCCTCCATGAGCGTGGAATTTTTCGAGCGCGGAAACGTTCGCAAAAGCACGCGCAGTACCGTGCGCGATATGCTTCGAATTTCTACGTTCCGTAATATCCTGAGAGATTTCTTTCATGAAAGGATTTACGAGAGAATGAGTTATGCGTAGAAAAAAGAAAGCCAAAAAAAAAAGGCAGTAAATTCGACGTACTACTTCGAACGATACACCTTAAGCATTTTACTCGAAACCTTTCTGCTCGAGTTATCCTCATTTTCTAAATTGAAGTCGATGACGTTACGCCGATACGAAGTTCGTTATTTCCGATAGCAAAAGTATCGATTTTCACTAGAATTTTCGAATTTTCACTAGATCGCGCGTGCGTCCCCGCGCACCTCATTGTCGAGCATTTCTCTCTTTCGCTATTCTCTGTTTTTTCGATTTGTTTTCTCTTTTTTTCTGTTTTTTTTTTTGTTTTTTTTTGTTTTTTTTTTTTTTTCATTGCGACGTCAATGAGGTCGCAGGACAATAGTTTCGTTACCGTGAACGAAAATTCGTTTGGCCGGACTATAAACGACGCGCGACGATGGAAACTGTACGCGTATCCGAGCGAAATGTAAAACCATCGGAGGATCGACGCGGGTGAACGGTACGATTCCCGTTGCCACTCTTTCTCTCGCTTTTATTGCGAGATTTGTCATCGAAACGAGGCTAACCGAACTGCTCTCTTTACAAATGCACTTGTCATTTTAACGACGCGACGTGCCTACTCGATTCGCGTGCATGCGTACGCGCGCATCTCGTAAAACTAGTTGAAGTATGGTTCACGGTCCTTGCCGGAACCAATCAATTCGATTTCGAGCCATGGATCAGTCTTTTTCGCTCTCTGTATCTCTCTTTTTTTTTTTTTCCTTGTCGTTGTTTTTTCCTTTCTAAATTCCCACCCAAATATCGAAAGGCTCGATCGTCGTACGATTTTTTAACGATATTTCTACTCGAGCTGGAATGATGTATTCGAACTTGCGTATTTGAAAAGAAAAGAAAAATAACATACACTTTGAAAGGCATTCTAGAACTTATCGGGCACAAATGCTAATCTATTAAATTTAATTCACGTATTCGCGGGATTACAGAGAAATCATGAAAATGGAAACTCTCGGAGTGGAAGCCACGGGCTTCGAATAAATTATTTACGTGACTGTAAGGTAAAACAGCACAAGTCCATTTTCCATAAGATTGATATGCACTTGCAAGTGAAAACGAAATATAAAGCTTGAACAAAAAATAGACTTGATATTTTGCGCTACGTTGGCACGACTTTAATTTAGAAACCGGCTTAAATTCTATCAATTTCGAAAAGGTAAATAAATATTTGGCTGTACATTAAACGGTAGTTTATTTTTCCGTTCCAACGAGTCATTGAAATTTCTTATCCCCTTATTACGTTAAAATCTACTTTACGTAAAATAAAGAAAAAAAAAATAATAATAATAATAAAATAAAATAAAATAAAATAAAATAAAATAAAAGAAACAAAGCACCAATTTTCTTAGCGTATATCCGTGATCGATCTGGGACGCTTTAGAAGGGAGACGCGAAATGCCGCAGCTTCCTCGGGTGCAACAGGTCGCGAAGTTTGCCGGTAAGAATCCCAGGAGCTCGTTAAACTATTACCCACCTCCTAAATTCATATGCATAAAACGGGCGAGGGTGAGAGATAGAGAAAGAGAGGAAGAGGGCGTTGAGGCTTCGCGCGGAAGCGAATGCACTCGGTGAAGTTGAAATTCCATTATTGTACGTTAACGTAGCGCGGATAGGAGTAGGTTGAGCCGAGCATTTCACGTTTCGTGTCGTCCTCTACTTTCGCTCTATCGCCTTTCGTAGTTCACCGTGTCGCGCCCCATTCTCCGTGAAAGCTCGACGATTCCTTCGGACCGAGTATGCGTGCGTCCGTGTGCGCTCCTTTTCTATGTACGAGTAAGAGATCTTTACGCGTAAGAACGTAAGCGCCGCGATTCATTTGCATTCTACGACGATAGCGGTAGCGCACATAGGATGAAGCTAAGAGGAGAGAGAGAGAGAGAGAGAGAGAGAGAGAGAGAGATGGCGGGAGAATGAAAGAAATGAGAAAGAAAAGGGAGAGACGATGCGAGAAAACGTCAAGAAAATATTCGTTGGAGGGAGTCGATCTTTCCTTTCTCTCTCTCTCTCTTGCTCGCTCGCTCGCTCGCTCGCTCGCTCGCTCGCTCGTTCCTCGACGACGAGAAAAGTGTTTAAAAAGAAGAAATTGCAAATCGCAACGTTTCGCGATAATCAAGTCCGCCGAGTTGACTCTAGCACCCCTCGTAATAACGTCGTAAGACGCGAAGGAAAGGGCTCGGTGGGAGGTGTACGGACGAGAGGGCTGGAACGAAGAAGCGATTCTTGTTGCGCTTTGAGAAAATTGTTTCCTAAATTGAGCCCCAGTTCTCCTGTGCAAGGACCCGCGGACTTTTCTTTATTTTCCCTACGTTATAACGCGCTCTCCTCTCTCATTTATATACGTCGCTCCAACCTCCCGCTTTCCATCCTTTCTTTTTTCTTTCTTTTTTTTTCTTTTTTTGTATTTTATCGCGAATGCCACCCTTCTTAACGTTCATCCAATGTGCGACTACTAACTCGAATCGTTGGAAAGTATTTCATCGATCTTTTTCTCTCGCGATATTCGTTGTTACTACGAAGGAAAAGATAATTTCTCACGAGTATCTGTCACTTGCGATGTACGATAATAGTAAAACGTGTTAAAGAAATTCGCGATTCGAGCGTTTCCTTTACTCGGCCTTAAATCGATAAAACGGACCAAGAGAGGAGATAACTCATGCGTCGAATCCAGAGAAACGGTCGACGAGGATATCGAGACGACGAACCTTTGAGCAAATACTCCGAGCATCTGCCCTTCTCTACCGGAAACAGAACGACGGTGGGATCGGCTGCCGACCGATGGGAAGTGTGTATAGGACGCGGAGAGGGTGACAAGAGAGTCGAGGAGAGCGAGGGCGCGAGGACTCGCTTCGTCGACCGCAACTAAAACGCAGCCTCGACAGAGAGTTTAGTTGCCAACCGGTAATGGGATTCCTCTGTTTCCCGGAACAATGATACGCTACGTCGCGGTATGAATTACGCATAATATAGCGCCGGCTGGTCCACGATCCAGGAGCGAGCGGACGTTTGCGTCTCTCTTTCTCCGTCCGTGTGCGCGTGCGCGCGTGTACGTGTTCGTGTTCTCGTCGATCCGTCTGCCTTCGTATGCGTCTATATAGTACGTATGTAAAAGAGAAAGAGATGGAGACGAACCGTACGTTGGCTCGACGAGTTAAAGTAGATGAGAGAAACAGAATGATATATATATAGAAGATCGTGCGCAGTCCGCGGAATATGAAATTCAAAAATCCTTGGATAGAAAGAGCGGACCCTTTAAGAAACCTCCCTTCGGCGAGCGAAGCCAGGTCGTTCCTTTCCTCGAGCTCGCGCGCGAGAATGCTTCGCCTTGCGAGGATGCAAATCGCGGCGTTAAAACCACCAGCGACAGCGGCAACGATCGACTCCTTCCAAGAGCGGTAAGACCGTGCCTAACTTTTAAAGTGGGATTTGCGATATACCGCTTATCTCTCGACTTCGTGTAAATAAAATTCGAGGGGAAAAGTTTCTCCTTAGGGGGCGGCCGAGCTCGTTACACGCTCTCGAAACTTGGGACTAAGATCGAGAAGAGTCGAAGAGGGAGTGAATCGAGCCCTCGCGAAATGGCCTATGATTTTTTGTTTGGTTTCTTTTTCTTTTCTTTTCTTTTTTTTTTCCTTTTTTTTTTTTTTTTTTTTTTTTTTTTTAACGAGGTACCGGGGAAGAAAGGTAAAAGGCTCGTTCCATTTTAATACGCGCGAGCTTCTATCTATCCTTCGAAACGATATTAACTTTGGGTTATTTAATTACTTGGAAAAGTCAGGTTCATCGGTCGATCGATCGTCTTGAAATATATCGATGATAAAACTCGTTGAGATAAAAGACATGGACGAATTAGCACGGCGATCGCTAAGAAACGAAAAAGCGTTACACACAATTAATAATGGAAAGCTTCGTTTCTCGAGTCCTTGCATGAGAATTGTATACGTTTCTTGTCACGGAAATGCAGTATGCAAGAGCTCGGCGAAGCCACAAAACCGCGTACCTAGCACATTTTGCTCGCGAGGGTCCGTACAAGTTTCGAGTATCGCGAACCTGTGCTCGTTGGTCTCTAAAATTTCGCGATACGAGCATTTGGCTTGAGTAAAAGCGATCGCTATAAGGAGGGTCAAAAAGGAGAGGGCTTTGGTTAGGCTTTAAAGCGGATCCTAAATCGTTTGGTCGGCTATCGAGAAAACGTCCGATCTCTCGGTCTATTTAACATCGTTAGACGCGATACGCGGAGGCTAGCGCGTAACGTTGATTCGACTCGATGGAGTAAATCCGTAACGTATCGCAAGACTTTCCAACTTTCTTAATTGCACGATCGATCGATCATATTCCTGCAGCCAGTCGTAATATAAATGAAAGGAATCGAGCCCGATACGACGAGATAATTCGGCTAATGTCAAATTACTTTTATTAGCGTCGATATAATATTTAATGGTGACGTTTAATTGATATTAATCGTTAATTACATTATTAATCGTTTGACAGTGATATCGATAACCGTGTCGTATCGAACGTACTTCCAGCATTGCCTTTTACGATAAACGTTGTAACTGCGTCGCGGAGTAACTGAATGAAATATGAGCTCCCGGGAAGACAAACGTAGATACGCTTTTAATAATTAAAAGAGATTATATTTTGATAAAGACGATACGGAGGAGCGATTTCGCGTATAGTGCTTGAGCAAAAGTAGTAAATGGGTGAAAGCGAAGCGGTCACATCGGGAAGTATAAATGGATCGCGCGTAGAAGGTAAACGATGCAATTTGAATTTTTATGCGATCGAAACACGCTCTTCGAAGAATATTTCGCGATCGAACGTTACCCGCGACACATATCTCGTTGCCGGGAAAATGTTCGTACGTACCAAAAGGCTTCCTTTATTGGCTACTTCCAGCTGAGACTTTACATTCGCACGGTAAAGGGATACTTTAACGGGTAATGGAAATACGATTTTCTACTGCTACTACGAGAGGCGGTGAGTGGGTGAGGGTTAAGGGAGGCGGCATCGCGACGTCATTCGGAGGTCGATAAGAAAGCCGAACGAAAAGGATCTTTATCGATGGATCGTTGCTAAAAGAAGGGGGAAAAAAGCATCGCGAGAAGCAATCGCATTATGACCGATATCAGTCTTAAAAGATAAATCGACCGCCCTACGCGATATCGGTAGGATGTATTTATTCGCTCGAGATGGACACTTGAAGTTTATTGGACGGACGATCCAAACGATTCGAAACGCTTCCTTATAGCTCGCCAAGTAGGTATATCGCTCTTCGGAGATAGTTACGAGCTATCGCTATTGGAAATATCCCCGCGTCTTGCGTTCTTGCCAAACGTACACGTTGATCGGACCTCTTACAATTTCCTTTTCTACCTTCTCCTCTCTCTCTCTCTCCCCCCCCCCCCCCCGTCATTGTGCAGTCTCGCCGGTTAACAATTTATATAGATTTCAAGCGGTGGTACCCTCGAGAAATTGAAGGAAAAGTCGCTTTATATAATCGATGGTAGAGTCACGAGTATTACTATTATAATACGATGCCAATTTAGAAACTATCTACGAACCTGTTACGTCGTTTAAAAAAACGATCCTTCTTAATAGTTGCTACATCTAAATATCTATCGTTCATTTTTTACTCTCGACTCCGTAAAGGTAAGAACAGCTTGTTTTTCTAACGCATACGCGTACGTGCGTTCTCTCTCGCGCATTTTTTTTATCGCGTCACTCGAGGTCAACGACGATTAACGCGCGTACCTACTTGGAGAGCAATGGCGCGACTCGATCGATATCGCCGACTCGATAATAAAGGTTCGTCGATTCGTAGTCACGCGTGGATACGTGGTACGATATGAGATAATAATAATGCGAGAAGAAAGTCCGCACGCACGTCCACGTAACGCGAGAAAATATTCCTCCTCTTATATTTAGCGCTCGCGCGCATGTCACACGCATACGAGGAAGAACGAAGAGTCATCTGTGACACGAAGAGATAAGTTCGATGGGCTGGCAATATCGACCTTTCGACCCGTTGCCGTGTAAACTCGCCGGACGCTTATCAACGGACTCTTATCGCTAACTCGAATCCCAGAAGAGCATGGAACTTTATTACCGGATTTAATACGAAATTAATGCGTAACGTCGTAATATTCCGTTCGATATCCGAATAATCGTACCACTGTCCGACTTTGTCGCGCGACGCAACGAACGCATCTCATCGAAATGCATCGTTCGTTATGGTCGATCTTCTAAGGGCTGGAAGAACTCGTCGTTCGTTCGTTCGTTCGTTCGTTCGTTCGACGATCATACGCGTTTGCGCGTTTAGTCGCACGTCTGTACGTATAGAAGGAGAAAAGTTGTGTGGTCGAACGCAAACAAGTTTCGGATATATGCGTATAATATGCGTGCATACGGATGCACGTAGCTTAGACACGGAAACGTCTACGCTACTACGTAAAAGAACGTCGATCTTGGTGGTACGCGATACGGTCCTCGAATGGGCGTCCATCTACGCACTCGGTTGACACGAAAAACTGAAATAAATTCCTTCGGGCAAAGAAGTACCGTCGCTTCGTCGTCCGTCGTCCGTCGTTCGGACAATCGATTCGGGAAGCGTCCAATTGCCAGCTGGCAGTCGACGAAATTGAGTAGGTATCGACGAGTATTGGCCGGACGTGTTCTCCTTTGACGAGCGGAACTCTCGCGAGATCACTCGTGAGGTACTCCGACCGATACGAGATGCCAGTCGGGAGAGAGGAAGTTGCGCCTGGACCGTTCGATATTCATGAACGCATCAAACAATGACATTTGACTGATCGAACCGATCTTCATTATCGACACCTACAAAATTATACGCGTATACGCGTCGTTATGAGTCATCGTTTCACGAGTTTTACACGACGTTAAGTAGCGACGGCGAAAACGTAAAAGTAAAAGGAGGAAGGGAGGGAGGAAGAAGCAATTAGATGATCCGTCCGTTTTCTCTCTGGTTTCTCCTATCCGGTACGAAGCTTATTCCGACAAAGGGGAAAACTTTGGTCGTGGGAGGGAACGTGACCCTCCGTGGTTTACGGTCCGTCACCTTCGACCTCCAACCTTCCAAGAGGAGAAACGTCGCGCTGCTTATCCCGTCCTCCGCAGGCAGTCACCTCCTCGTGGCCATGCTCCGTCTCGTCGTCCGCGGTTCTTCGCGACGGAAACGCGAACGTTGCGTACTACGAGTTCCGATAAAGAATATATATTTTCGAAGGAGACCTTTACGTTCACTTTCTAGTTCTGCCAGTCTACGTTTTAAATCGGCACGAGTATGCATTTCGAAAGATCGTATACATATACTTATACACGTGATCGAATGGAAACGGAGGGCACTCGAGAAGAGAGTTAAATATGTTTTATATAGATACGTGTTCGCATTGAAAATGAAAACATAGGTGTACGAGTATCCGCGTATACTTTTGAGATAATACTCGCACTAATGATCGCTGAATGTAATAAATTCCTCTATAAAATTGTTTCGAACGTTCTCGTTTGGTTAACGCTCAGATATTGATGCTCCTCGAATATAATTTTTATCGAACGAGTTTAATGTGCTTCGATTTTGCAATCACATTTTTCGGAATTTTCAAACTGCCGAGCGGATGAAAGCGCCATAAAGATAAATATCTATGGAATTGTTCAAATATCGAAAATGTAAGAGGAGCGTGTAATAATATATATACATACATATATATATATATATATATATATATATATATATATTTGAAAATAAAACGTAGGGAAAAAGAACAAAAGAGCCTCGACAAATTACTTTCCCATTCTCTCCGAATAGAAGCGTAACGAGCATTAAAATGTCGCCGGTTGCCAACAAATCGTTGCTAGGATACGTCGATATTGATTTTATCCTTTTAAATTCTTCGCTCGAAAAAAAGTACGAAAGACGAATTATTTTTGAAAAGTATCTCCATCCTGTTTTCCATGGATAATCGCTATGCGTAACCGGTGCTATAAATCGGTAAGATTTAACGATGCCGAGAAACGATCATATACATAGGCGGGAATTTGCTGCTACCTTTTCGATTAATTTGAATGAAAACAAAGGAGAAAGTTAAAAGCAATAAAGCTGATGCTGGACGAATTTTAGTGATGGCTCTAGTTGAGAAGATATTAGTTTCAGTACTCGCGATAATAATCACAAGTATTCCTCTACTCGTTAATATAAGATAATAACCTACGATACGAAATGAATTTAACGAATGATCGGTTATTAGAGTACGTATACTCGAACCTCGTAGATTTGTTATACGTACCGATAATATTCTAGCGAATTAGCGAAATTACCTCTAACGAAATTTAAAATAAATTTCGACCGTACTCCGAACAGACGTTTGTTAATCGCTCCTCTTTACGTAATTTTTTCCCTTTTCCCATTTCCATTCTACGTTCGCTTTACCTCCTCTCGTTACACATATAAAATTTACTCGCGTTTTATAACTTTTAACTATTATCTAGGAAAGATCGATCGACGCTTTTCCAAGATTAAAACGATATAACGACGAAAATATTTAATCTCGATTTAAGAGAAAAAAAGATTTCCTTTACGATCTAATTTTCAAATATCCATAGTACGTTGAGAGAACGATGTTCTCGAATTACTTGAGACGGGACGTGGCATTGTATGCCAAGAGACGCTTTCTTACGTCAGCAAAGTCGATAGGACGAATCTCTCTGGCTTTATTCGATACGACGATATCTCGCGGCAAGAGTGAGAGATAGAACAGAATGGATGATTGGCAGAACGTAATTGAACATAACGCGCATCCTCCAGGAGGACGAGCGGTTCTCTTTTTTAGAATCTGATTTGCAGACTACGCTATGTCTCCTCTCTCTCTCTCTCTCTCTCTCTGATCCCTTTTCCTCTTTGTATGTACGTTTCGCATGTCTAATGTACGATTGTACGACACATGGAGACGAGAATGCGTGTGTGCTGCTGCAACGTTCCGTCGAGCAAATTTAACTGCCGTAGTTGAAGTAAAATCGATCGCTTTGTTAACGCCTCGTTGAAGCCTGTCGCGAGCGCACGAGAAGCAAGTGAAACTGTGTGTGTGTGTGTGTAAATGAAAGAGGGAGAGAGAGAGAGAGAGAGAGAAAGAGGAGAGGAAAACGTGAGGATGAAAAAGAAAAGGATAGAGATAGAAGAATGGCATAACGGTCACGCTACAACGAATTCTCTCCTACGTCCAATCGGATGACAGGGTCGAAGTCCGTCGTTAATTAAAGCTCAACGCGCGTTTTCATCGACTAATGAAGCGAGACGGACGAAGATCTCTTCTAGCAGCACGGCCGGCGTAAGCTCGTTCGCGCCTCCCATTCCGAGGGACAAAGGTTCGTTTGAGCGCGATTCGCGCGATTTAATGGATTTCTTTCTTCTTTTTTTTTAATTACACCGTGGGAGACTTCATAGAGACAACGCGTCGCTGACACGTCGAACCTCTCGGAGATCGTAGCACGACGTTGCTACAGCTTTTTTCTTCTATTTTTCTTTTTTTTTTTTTTGACACGTTTGGTTTCTCTAAAAAATAAAAAAATAAAAAAAAAAATAAAAGATAAAAAAAAAGAAACTATACAATAAACGTCGCGGTAGGTATGCCGTTTAATTTGGAGCATCGCGCGGAAACGCGATCGGCGCACGAGAGCTTTCGGAAAAATCGCGCGGAACGGGAATATAAAGTTCCGCGACTGAAAATTATTAAGCGATCACGATCGAAGGCGTATCTCGCTGGTCATTCGACGATATTCGATATCGTTGAAAACGGTCCCGCGGAATCAAAGCTTTTATCGATGCTTCCCGCGCCTCCCATTAAATGTAATAAAAACGAAATAAAAGGTGTTCGATAGAAAACAAATATGTAATAACTTTCCAATCGGCGCAATATTTTTTCAAGAGATACGACGAAATTTCTGTACGCGTACGCGTTGCTCGTCTTTGAATTTTATCGAAACGGATTCTTCCTGTCCGTTTCATCGAGGAGCATACGCAAATGTATACGCATACACGTAGATACGTAGAGATACGTAAATACGTGGATAGTTAGTTAGGTATATGTGTTGCGTACGGTCGGTACATGGATACGTAAACATATATCCGGGCAAGTTCGCAATGGGCGAATGAGAAATCGATAAACCTCGAACGTTTACGGAATAT
Organism: Dolichovespula sylvestris; assembly: GCA_918808275.2. Classification (NCBI taxonomy): domain Eukaryota; kingdom Metazoa; phylum Arthropoda; class Insecta; order Hymenoptera; family Vespidae; genus Dolichovespula; species Dolichovespula sylvestris. The sequence continues at coordinate 4,186,041 of OU964985.1, read as the reverse complement.
GTTTGAGAGTAACTTCGCGAAAGGACTCGTCGATGGAAGGAACGATCGCGAATTCCTGTGCGGACGATTCGAGTCGAGGAAATTCTCACGAGTAGAATCTCTTTCTGTTGGCCGAACGTAAACTAAATTCGAAATATATTAGAGAGGCCGAGGTGGCATTCTCAGGCGTGGCTCGGCCGGTCGAGATTTATTACGTCTTCGTTCCCTTGCATTATTAATCCCGAAAGATATCGAGCGAAACGCGGAATCCTCTCGCGGAATTTTCTTTACGCTCGAAAGGAATAGTATCATTAATAATCGGAATTACCTTTTATCTCGGTAGATTGCGCCTCGCTTCTTCCCCGTCGGTTATTCTCCTCGCTTTTTACCTGCCTTTCCTCCGAGCGCTCTCTCTCTCTCTCTCTCTCTCTCTCTCTTCCCTCCTCGAGAATACCGAAAGAACTTTTCTTTTCCTTTCGCCATCGATCTGGGACTCGGTTTGTTTCTTTAATAAATATCTAGGAGATTCGCGAGTAGAAGCGATGACTTTGTTTTAAAGGGAAATGGATAAACGACGCGCGGAATCTATCGAATACGCAGCTTACGTACTCGAGCGGGATCCGACGGTTCGATCGAAACCGATAGATCCAGTTTGTCTTCCCTTTCGACGAACTCGTACCGACAAATGAAAGTATTCAATCGTAGCTTCATCGATGCGACGTTTCTCCGAGTTAACTGTAAGAAACGTTGCCCGTAGGGTAAGAAGAGGGTCAAAGAGAAAGATATTCTTACGTAACTCACTCGCAAGAAAATACTGTTGCGTCTCAATCTCGGTGGAGAGAGAGAGAGAGAGAGAGAGAGAGAGAGAGCTTGCGGTTGGACGGAAGAATGGTTGCTCGGTGCTAAAAAAGAGAGAGAGAGAGAGAGAGAGAGAGAGAGAGAGAGAGAGAGAGCGTGAAGGCTTTCTTCGTTCTCTCGAAGAATTTCAATAACCACTCTTTATTTCTATTACGTTCGTACGGCGAAAATATCTCGTTATCGTGGGACGCGAAAGGTAAAGTAAACAGCGATACGAGCCAGACGGGAAAGGCTGCTGTCGTCGTCGTCGTCGTCGTCGTCGTCGTCGTCGTCGTCGTCGTCGTCTCCTCTTTCTTCGAGTACAGCCAAGGAAAAGGCCGTCGTAAAGGAAGACAGTGTCTTTTTTCCGTCATATCGACGTAATGTTTGCGCTGAAGGGAATGTGACTTTTCCTTCGTTGGAACCTCCATCGAGATGTTTCCTTCTCCTTTTTTTCTTTTTTTTTTTTCCTTTTCTTCTTCTTTTTTTACGACGGCTCCTTTCTTCCTTTAGAGCTAAAGTTTTTTGTCGGCACTCCGTCTTGCTCACCGACTTTCCTTCGCTTTCTTACGTTAGGCACTCGTCGCAGCAAATGGACAACGAAGTGCTCTTTCTCCACGACTTCGTTATACATCGGACGTTCCAACGGGCGTTCGTCATTGTATAGAAACGTATTCCTTTCCCTTTGGAACTCGTACAAGACGCAAGATTTTCGTGGGCGTTGAATCGCTCACGAGCGTCGAATCGATACCCCGTGCCTGTTACGAAAGTAATTTTCCTTGTACGACTCCAACGATGCTTTATACCTAAGAGATTGTTACAGAGACAACGATGACGAGAGACGATCTTGTCCAAATCAGACTCTAAAGCTCAAAGGAAACGAGTTACCGTCAAATAAATGCGTCCGGACGCAGTATATATATATATATATATATACACGTGTGTATACATAAGTGTGCGTGTGCATGTAGCCAGACAGACGCACTAAACTTTGCTAAATTACTGCGAGATTGCTCGGAGAATCGTTGCGAATCAAGTGTTTTCGAAGGATAAAGGAAGATACGATTCCCCGCATTGAAGCTTTATGCGAGCGCTTCGTTAATGAAAATTCTCTTTGCGCGCGAGCTTTCTAAAACAAAAAGGAAAAGAAAATTAGTTAGAAACGAATGAACGTTCGAGCTACGCGTTGTAGGATAATTTTAGAGTTCGAGCGGGGTCTCGAATTGGAGAGTTCGTCGTCTCTAGAATACGGAGAATCAACGCGCCAAGCGTCAAGACGACGACGGAGTCTGTCCCTTGGATTATCGTGGAAAATTTATTCAATCGGCAGAACATATAACGCGACGCGAAAATGTTCGCGTCCTCGCTCTCACGTAGATACAAACTTATACGTGTTACTACGTACATATAACGGACGATGGCATCTACATACATCGCGTCTCGCGATACACGTACACGTACGTCCCACCATACACGGCGACAAATCAATCGAACCGTAACAACTGTCACGTCCTGCAACGTAGAAAATGCATTATAATGCATTGCGAGACGTGAGCGCGATTTCAATCGACGGGGCGCCACATACGAATTTATGACGGACGAGGAATGCGTTCGTCCTCACCCCTAACCCTCGCCACACCCCTTTTAAATTGGCTTTCGCAAGAACTACGCGTCGCCGATCTTTTTCACGCGTTTTGTTCTTTTTTTACTCCACACACACACACACACACATATACACATCTTTCCCTCCTTTCCTATTTTTGCCATTTCATACAATAGGCTTTACCCTTTTCTTTCTGTATCTCAAGTTCTTTACAAGTTTCTTTTGTCTTGGATCGATACAAAAATTCTCGACGCTGCTCCTCGAAATTTCTTCGACTCCCGTACCTCTATTATCGTACCCCTATTATCGTACCCGCGTTCCTTAAGGTACGAAGAAAAAGATTCCAAGAGAGAAAATTTTTCAGCGATCTCTCAATACCATTTCGAAGGCAGAGAGATGAAATTATTGGAAATAAAAAACAAAAAAAAAAAAAAAAAACATCTCTTCTATGACCGCGTACGAGTACGTGTTCTGATTTATCGTGTTCCATCGAACGGACGCCGTAAGGATAATTTATAGTTTTAATTCGCTCGAGTGCCTCTTCTTTTTTTCTTTTTCATTCGACGAAATGTACTCGTCAACGACACCTCACCGAGCATTTCGCTTTGTAGACTTTGTAGGAAGAGGAAGAGACGTCGTCGAAAATTGGATCAAAGTCGAATATCGAGTTTGACGGAGAGAAACGATCGAAGGAGAGCGTCAAACGACGTGATTTTCTCGATCGACGCGACGTATATCCCCTTGTGCCTATGCGGATTTGTTTTCTCCGTACAGCTACGCGTATGCTACTTTCCACGTGGAACCGCACGTTGTCCCTGTGGATTTAAATGAACCAGCGAACGCTTTTCCTTTGATGCGCCGCAATCGTCTTATCGCACCGATTCCTTCTCTATCTCAAAAAAAAAAAAAAAAAAAAAAAAAAAAAAAGAAAAAAGAGAAACCTACGGCAAAGGATCTAATATCGACGAGGCAGTGAGTATACGTTCGTACGTATTTATTACTTGCAAAATTTTTCTTCCCGTCCAACTAAAAACGCTATAAATTCTTCTTCGCGACATTCTAATCCGATCGATCATCGTCGAAACAAAAATATTTGCTCTTACTAATGTAGGCTCCCCCTTTCGTTATTTACACTGTATAAAATCGTTACGCAACGAAACGCGCTGTGATTAAACTTTGTGAAAGAAGACTCACCGTGATACAAAGCAAACGCGAACGAGCAACCGCCGCCGTTGTCACACGGAAAATCGATCGAATCAAATGAATGGTAATAATCGTTCTTTATCGTTCAGGTTTAGGACAAACTTGCCGCACGCGAGAGCGCATTGCGGAGTCGCGATTTTCCTCATAGAAACAATACGAAACGTTTGGTTCGATGTTTGCGAAATCAAATTTGTCAATTGAAAAAAGAAAAAGAAAAAGAAAAAGAAAAGAAGAAAAAGAAGAGGGGAAAAGAAATGATAGGTCGAAAAGTACGAAGTATCTCGAATTCGGCTCGTACGAAGTTTTACATCGGCAAACTGTTACTCGTAAATATCGCGCAAAATTCACAGACGTCGATTTTTCGGAAGAAAAGCGTAAAATTTGTTTCGTCTCGATCGACGTGTATGCGTGCAACGAGCGAGAAGCGAGCACGGGAGTAACTCTTTTCAAAAATGACGTACCGCCCCCTTGTCTTATTCACCAGACGTTTCTGACGTTTTCCCTGCAAGGTGTCCTATCAATGATGGAGGGTGGTTGTCAATTCTGCCGGAGCGGAGTAGCAAAGAGTCGCCGCTGTCTCATCCCGTTTCCACTTTCTGGATAGCTCGGTCTATAGCCCCATGCTACGCCGGCCCTTACTTATTTAACCGTTATTTCACCCTCGTCGTGGCCCTTCTCCCTTCCTCCCGGCACGTCGTTCCACCCCTTTTGCGGGGTGCGCTTCGACTGGCCGGTCGTTCTTTCGCTTTGGCAGTTCTCCGTCGAAATGATACTCGTACTCGTGGATGCGAAATATTTTATGACCCGTTTTCTCGCTCCTACTTTTTCTGCCAGCCTTCCTCTCTCTCTCTCTCTCTCTCTCTCTCTCTCTCGCGCGCGCGCGCGCGCTTTTCGTTTCTCCGGCCCTCGGAAACTCTTGGACTCTCTTCTTTCTCGTCTTTCAGTTCGCGTTAAAGATCGTGTCTTTTTCCCTTTCCCCCGCTCTCCTTCTTTTCGTTCCCACTCTGTTTCTCTCCTCGGGAGACGGTAGAACCTCTTTAACGTCGAGCTATTCGTCAACCCTTTAAGGGTACAAAAGAATCTTATTTCAAACGAGTCGTTCCTACCGTCGTTCGCGAGACGTTCTGAATGTGCACGCAGCGCGCCGAATCTAATCCTAAAATTTAGGTAGTAAACGTACCACGTGACTAATATAAGGACGTAGAGATTTGAAGTACTCGAAGCGGATACTCTCCGATACCTATACGTTACGTGGTGCGGAATCGAGGGAACGCGCGACGTTACCGATGTATCACCGTTTCCTACCAATTACATCTCAACCGTAACGTTTCCTATAGTCCGGCAACGATGATAAACGTTTTTGTTCTGTCGCCGGCTTACGAGACATAAATCCAGCTTCGAGGATTATCGACTTTCGCGGTATCGCTGCTCGATTTCTATTTTTATCGACTCTATATTTGTCGAATATGATCTATCCGTTGTACCGGGGCACCGATACTCTGTCTTTTTCGCCGAGCGACGCGTTTTATTCGATCTATTATTAATTCGAAATACATCGCACGACCGTGCAAAGAATATCTTTAATTAGTTTCGTTAAACGATTCCATCGTCTGTCGTCCGTCCGAACGTATTTACGGTGTTCCTCGTAATATATCGTACCCGATATACGATCAATTAAGACCAAAGGACTTTAGAAATTAGATTACCGCGATCCCTTCGTCGTGCGTAAGATATACAGCCGGCGCTATACGCAATGACGTAGTGCGTCTTATTACGCGGACAGTACGCCGTTAATCACCTGCATACTGGCGGTATTGGTTATGCACCACGATTGGGTTTTGCATGCATCTCGCTACGAACACGTATAGATTGCCTACTACCCTTGTTCGATTGCCGCTGTATCAGACTGCTTACTCTCCGTGGATACGCGTATGATGCTGTTATGCCGCATGAACGTTCCAAGAGACAAAGGGGACAGATACGTAACGAATATATATATATATATATATATATATATAGCCTCTTAACAATCCCTTAAAAAATAGTCTAAATGGATTAATACGATAGCCCGAGGCATCCTCGATCGATACTTTGGAATATTTCGAAAATTCTTTATAGATAAACGTCGGTGTGGCCGGCGCTTCGATCGCGATCGATTAGGAAAACGTAATTTTAAGGAAATATTATCGGTGAGCGAGCTTTCTCGAAAAGTTTTATCATTTCACGTTTTCATTTAATTTCGTTTAATTAAGTAACCCAATATGAACGTTAATTCCGCAAGCGCATGTAGCGGTTTGGAATGTCTTTTAAGCTGACTAAGAAGAGCTAACGAAGACTTAGCTGACTAGAGAAGAGAGAGAGAGAGAGAGAGAGAGAGAGAGAGAGAGAGAGAGGTGGGCGCTTAACCGCGGCTTAACGTGTCTGCCTACAAACACGAATCTCTTCCGACGAACGATGAAAGTTCTTCGAAGCAACGAAGGCAAACGGTTACCGACTTTAAAGTCAGTATCGAACTTTACAGTTTGTACTTGGAAATAAAACGAAGACGATTATAGTTTTATAATATATCGAAATATATATATTCTACGTTATACCTAGGTTCGTTTAATAAATTACAAGTTATCAAGATTTTAACGTTTCTCATTGAATTTTTATAAATCGTAATTCGATCCGTCGGTATACATTTTAAACGCTTTTCTAGATTTAATGCAATACCAGTAATCGTGTATGAACTCTTGTAATAAATACAATAGAATAAATTTTCTCCATTGTATTTTACAGGAATTCCTAGTGCCATATTAAAACGAAACTCGACGATATTCGAACGAAATTCGTGGCAAGCTTCGTTAGACGTTTAATTGGATGGCATATCATTATCGCGTGATAATTTGATTGAAGTATAACGTTATTGGATTTTCCTCGCGTATCTTTACGCATGAATTTTTTCCCGGGTAAAAACACGATGCGTTTTACGTAGCGCACGAATTCGTCGATCGAACGCTGTACGGTGTATGAAATTTTAACAGGGCACGCTGCCCTGGAAGTTACGTTACGGTATTGTCATGAATTTACAGGATAACGCAAAGGCTTTGATTCGTGACAGACTCGATCGATTTACAAGCTTCCCTATGCGATCCGATACTAATGACGATGATCTCGTATCGCTCGCTCTCCTATCGGTATACAAATTGGATATTGTAGAAATGCATATTCTTCCACAGGGTTAATTAATTATATAACGTTATAACGATATATAATGCTGGGAGTACGTTATGCGTAGGACAATGAACGTACCCGATGAATAGAACGCGCGCTATCGTTACGATCGTCCGAATAAGCGGACTATTGACGTCGATAAAAGTATCGGCGATATCGATCGCGAGTCATAATACCGAATCGATATAACGTTAAATGATAATTTCGTAGTATTCGTCGGAAACATAAAACGAAAATTAGAATACAATGGGCTCTTGAAAACGCATAGATTATTTCCATTAAATCCTCCCTCTTTATCGAACGAACGACGAGAGAAATTCAAACGCGATGGATGTTTCGAAAAGGGGTCCTCGCTGTTGGGGCCTCGTTCCTCGCGGATTTTCTCTTCTCGATTAAAATTGGTCCGCGCACGATCGTACGCTTAGATACCCGATATAATCGTATATAACCTTAATGAAATCTGACGCTTTCCTGGACCGAATGTACGCGTTTAGGATAGCATCTATGCTCGGTAACGTTGCCGTTACCCCCGGGGGAATTTAAAAAGCCGAAAGGAATAGGCAGAGAGAATATACGAGCGGAAGGGAACGTACTTCTCTTGGAAAATGCAAAATCGTACGAGGATATCGGCTCCCGCGACGATATCGACCCAGCTAAATCGACTTTCTACCGATCTTCACGACGCCCACACTTTTTCCTTCTTTCTTCGTTCCAATTTTCATCCCACAGGGATTCCGCGTTCTCTTGTTGTCCTCGTCGAGCCCTCCTTCCACGTATCCCGGATTACTCTTTCCGTACACGATAAACCTGACCGTAATGAGGGAGTTTTATGCTCAGGGACGTCCTAACGAGGCGGTCGGTCCTCGTAAACGCGCACGAAGCATCCGCTACAATTACGACATTATGCGCCGAGTCTTCGTATTACATGACCGTTAGGCGTGCAATAGCGTGTCGCCATTCGACCCTAAGCCCTTTCGTTCTCTCCTTCTTCTTGCCCTCTCCCGCCCGCTAATACGACGACAATTTACGAATCGCTTGTGAGAAGGTACGTCGAATCGATCGAACGCGACTCATTTTAATAGTCGATCTTCTCTTTCGTTTATTGTTTTTTTTTTTTTTTTTTTTTCATTTTCTTTCTCCTCCCTCGTCTCTATGTAGTATAAAACAAGAAGAAAAGAAAATAAATCGTTGCCGTCTTTTCTCCGTTCGCGCGTTACAACGCGCGTTCCCTTTAATATAGTCGTATAAAAATTTCGCGATGGATAAATACTTTTACTCGTGGATAAGTAAAGGAAAACCTGGATTGGGTCGAAGCTACGTGACACGGGTAACTGACGTTATCAAAGTAAATGCAAATATACGGGTTGCGCATTGAAGTTAATCCTCGAGCTAAACGAAAGTGTACGTAACGCTAATGTCCTTACGGATAACGAGATTCGACATTGAAAATGAATCCTTTCACGACTGCGCGGACGTGGTACGTCGAAAAAAGAAATTGGAAAGATTTATCAGAACTGGCGATATTAAAATTGTTTCGTTTTATCGCGACTTAAGTGCGATAAGTCATTCGACGACGTTTAAAGACTCGTAGACTCGCCGTGGTAACCGATAAGAAGTTTCTTCATACGAAATGGGACATGCGCGTGCCATTATAATTCGCTCGATCTGCATGATAAACGAAACGATTCGAAGCGAGTACTTTTCAGCTCTAGCAAGATCTCGCGAAAAGAAAATCGGTAGGATCGATAGTAATTGACGGTTCGACGAATGGACGAGTTCAGCGGGGTTCGGGCCGAGAGAGAAAGAGAAAGAGAGAGAGAGAGAGAGAGAGATCGATAAAGAGCGCGTTACCATGGGACACCGCTCGGTAAATATCGTTCGGCGTTAAACGGGCCAAAAGCCATGTGACAAAATCGCTTCAAGTGACATTTTTATTTCGTGTCCTTCCCTTTTTTTTCTTTTTTTTTTTTTTCCCCTTTATTTTGATTCCCCCTCGTCCATTTTTGATATGACTTAGTCCGCTCCGCGTTTCGTTTGTCGGTGGCCGTGTCTCAAAATTTGTCGCCGTGTTGGAGAGTAACGGTACGTTGTCGGGCAGCGAGCGAGTAAATGCAAACGTCGTTGATCTCGTCCTCTTACTCGTCATCGTCGTCGTCGTCGTCGTCGTCGTCGTCGTCGTCGTCGTCGTTGTCGTCGTCGTCGTTAACAAAAGAGACGCCATAAGGTTAGAGTTCGACGGCAAGAGCGAAGAAAATAACGATAGAAGAAAAACCACCGGTTGTCCGTGACAAGGTACGTTCAGAAACGAGATACGTGATTCCAATTGGAATCACTCCGACCTCTAACCTCTCGTGGATAATTCGTCTTCGTCCGGTAGAAAGCGTAAAGTCATTCGCGATCGAAAAAGCCAGGTTGGCCGTACGTAACGTTGGCCGATGTGGAAATAGTTATTGGGGTAAAGCGTTGAAGCGTTCGTTCCTTTTACGTTACGTGAGAAAACGTTCTTTCGAAAGCACCCGTAAGGAAGTTCGGTTACGGTTCCAAACTCTCCGATCTCGGATTTTACCGAAGGCCACCCTCCGAACGATTCTCGCACGGCAACGCCTTCTTGTGCCTTCGTCGAAGCTTCGAGCGAGTTCGGAGCCAGCGCTCTCAGCGTTCCCGTTCTATACGAAAATTAAATTCGTACAAATCGGTTCGCGACATTATGCGCGGTTACCTCGGGAAATGATGTCGATTACGCACGTCACTGCACGTTAATCGCCTCTCTCTCCGGAATAAAATTACGTCCTGTTTTATGCGCCACGGTGCGCCGTATTCCGCGCAACGATATAATTACCTATGAAGTTTCGAGTCGCTCTCGCGCTAAATGTACCACGCTCGCGCTACCCTCGTGAAACTGTAAAACGAATGAATTCTCGTTATTTAACGATACTTCGATTTCATATAGCAACGCATTATTTTAATGCATCCGACGGAATGGCTTTTAAAACGACGAAAGAGGTCCAACAAATTTTATAATTCGATTCGTACGGGATGTATCGGGAATTGGATAATATAATTATTGTTTACATCGTTGCGCTTTCCATCGTCGTAACGTTCAACGAATCAAACGTTTCAAACGTTTTAGACGTTTTAGACGTTTCAAACGTTTCAGAATATAATACGATTCGACCGAAAAACTAAAAACTACAATTGTATATTCTTCAACGGCTCTGATATCGAGAAAGAAAAATACTTATTAACGAGCCAGCGAGCCTATTGGAAATGTCTCGTTCTTGATCGAATCCAATGGAATTCGAGACATAAGGATAGAATGCAAGGAATATGGGAAGTCGAGGAGAAGGGGTGAAAGCATAGATGCTTTGCCATAATATCGGAATTCTCGCAATTTCTCCGCAGTAATTAACTCTCGTATATGTCGTATCTGGCGGTGGTGGTGGCGGCGGCGGCGTTGGAGCCGACGAGAGACAATAGTACGCGCGCGTTAAGCTTTTAAAGGCATAGTAATTTTGATGGATGCGATCATCGTTAGTCGATGTTCCAATGACGTACAACTTCATTCGTACGTTTAGATTCAAAAACTTTATCCAATTTTCTACAACGATTTAAGAAGACGCAAGATATTTAATTAGTCGATTTAATAATATAATCATTTAATTGATCGCATTTATCAAAAGTGATTAATTTTATATAATTGGTTCTTATTTATGAAAGACGATAACGAATTAAAGGAAAAACGCTTTTAATGGAACGAATCGAGAATACCAAAGTGCCAACATCCGAGGTTCATTCATGAGGCTTTCAAGGCAATTGATTTTTATTTTCATCAATCACTCGAGCCCTTCGTTTGTCCGTACCGTATCTCATCCTGGTCTAGTCGTACGAGTGGAATCGGTTTAATTAGTCCAAGAGAATTACGTAAGAGACAGGAATAGAACGACAAAGTGTATTCTTCGGTAACACTAAAAGAAAATAACTGCAGTTAACTAGCCATCGCTTTTCTCTTGGCCCTTTCAACTTTCCGAACTTGGAATCTTTTTCTTCTTCGCCTCTCCTTCGCCGCTCGACGTATCCATTTCCTTTAATTATCGGTCGTTATCCTTCGATCGTACGAGAATAGCACCGTCGTATCGACCTTTTTCATTACTACGTCTACGATACCCAATTAGACGAGTCATCTTTTGCACAAAGGCGAAAAAAAGGTGATACGACTTGCGATTATTGTCGGTTTAAGATAAAGAAATGACGAAACGGTGAAATTTCTTTATTAAATCTTAATTCAAAGATACTTTCTCTCGTTCCGGTCAGTAAATGGAATCAACAAATAGGTCACGAACTGGCGAATTCTGTTACGTCGTTGTAGACTGTTCTAGATATGTACGCGCACACGCGCATATTTATATATTTGTTTACACACACACACACACACACACACACACACACACACACACACACACACACGTATATAAATGGAATGAGGACGAAATCAGTAATGCTCAGGAGACAAGGACGCTCGCGTTCCTCTCGAGTTTCAACACGGCTAGTTGATGCTTACCGGAGCGAATTGTCGGTATCATGGAATTAGTAGGACCTTTGAATTATTCATCCAATGTTACTGTGCCATTAGTATCGTGCTACACAATTTGACACAGACAGCCGACTAATTTGACACTTGACGACTGAGATATTCAGCCGTAACGGCACGTCTACTCTCTCGTACTGTGTCTTTCTCCTTGCCATTTTCCCTCTTACCCTTGCTTTCTACAGAATAGACTAGTTACGAAACGTATACGAGACGTTAAACGCGTTTGTAATAGTCTTAAAACGTTTTCCGTAAACGACGAACGTTGATTCGTTCGATTCGATTTCGATGGAATCTTCACCGGAATCTCGAGAAACTATATTTTACGTGCATTTAAACGTTCTTCTCAAGGTCGTCAAAAAGAAAGCAAAAAGGAGAGAAAGAGTGAAAAAAAAGCGTTCGACGAGGACAGCGAGTAAAGGCAATTAGCTTCGATCGGTAAGTTCCATCAAGATCGTAAACGTCCAATGGATTACTTCAAAGTAAATCCCTGTAAGATTCTATAATAATAAATTGTATAAAAGGTGTTGAAAGCTTAGGGGTGGGGGAGTGCTTGGCTCGAGCGACGTTAGGACGATCGTAGCCAGAGGAGAAGAGTCTTGGCTCTTAGGACGAACGGAGTTTATAAACTGTTTCGTAAACAAGAGGTCAAACGAAACAAATTTACTTCTCCTCTCTATTTTGAAAGATACGTTTTTAAACTCGAACCAACGTTATAATCGCCATTCGATGACGCCCGATCGTTTAATGGTTAAACGAATGGTTACCGAGACCGAAAGATTAATCGTAAAGATGCGAGAGATTAATGCGCGTTAAATTTTACAACGACGAAGGGAGAGAGAGAGAGAGAGAGAGAGAGAGATCGACGAACCGATTCGATAGAGGCCATCGCGATTTTATAATCGACGCATCTGCGATCGAGCAACGACGATGAAAAATGATCCATGGTCACCGCGGATATAAGAGAGAAAAAAAGTGATGAAATTGTACGAAAATTCTAACCGTTGCAAAAAGTAAGAAGCAGGGGACGAAGAACGTGCGGAGGAGAAGGTAAGTACGTGGCTCGTTAGCGATAATTGACCTTCTCGTTAATAAAGGGGAAATCGTAGGGGAGGAGGAAAAAGATGCAAGCGGCGAGGAAATTATTTATCGCTTCTACGGTTCGATCGGTAGAAAAGTGAGAGATGGTGGAAGAGCGATGGAAGAAGAGAGATAGCGGGAGAAAATTAAATGAAACGTCCAAATGAAAATGTGGAATTGAGGAAATTGGGCTAAAACGATTTGCGGTACGAAAGTAGACGATTTTCTTGGACGTATGTACGATCGCGCTTGGGAACGACTATCGGTCCGATCCGATCCAGATTCGAAGGATGACGCGTCTTACGTCTCTTACGTCTTACGGGGACGTGCGAGGCAAATGAAATTTCCATCCTGTCGGAAACAAGTTTCACTTGGTGGTACTTCGGGAGCGATAGAAAGGCGGAAGCTGTGGACCTTTATGGCGCGAGGAACGAGGGAAAGAGGTTCTGCCCGTCTAGAGTAGAGAAGGGAAAATGGACGGAGTACCGTCGAAATCGTCGCAACCGTCGCAAACGTCGCGTACCCTTCCCTCTTTCTTAGCTGCGTCGACGATTTTTGAGGCTACGGCCGTCAATGAGTACACATTCTTCGCCGACGGCCTGATCTTCTTTCTTACTTTTTTTCTCTATTTCTTTATTTCGTTCCATCGTTTCGTGAAAGCTCCTTGGAAACCTCTAGGAGATTCTTTCTAGCTGCACCTTTATGTTTTTTCCATATCTCTCTCTCTCTCTCTCTCTCTCTCTCTCTCTCTCTCTCTCTCCCTTTGCTACGTTTCGAGATAATATCATTACGATTCCAAAGCAATCGACTTTCTACGAAAGATTAGGATCAAAACACTATTCAAGTTGATTTCGAATTTATAAACGGGCAAGATTAAATCGCTCGAGGAACGATCTCCGTCCTTACTACCCTCCGTTTTTCTTCGCGACGGACAAGGCGTTCTTCGAAAGTGGCGAAAGTGAGAAAACACGTCGTCCGTGGGACTAATTAAATTTCTGCATTATTAGGAAAGCAGCTCGGTCTCTCTCTCTCTCTTTCCCCCGGCAAATTTTAATCTTGCCAAGTAATATCTTAGGCTGCATTGGATCTTATCCCTCGTTCCACGATTCCGAAGAAGGCGACGAGGAGAACCGAAAAAAGGGGTGAGTGGTTATGGGGAAACGAGCATAAGCCGTCTGCCTGGTAGCTAATCAATGATTCAACTGGCCAATTACGAAGGCGCCTCGAAAAGTATCCTCCTTCTCACCTATTTGAAATATTCACGAGTGGCCCATTTCAATTCTATCCTTTTACCTATGCCTGTTTCTTTTCTCTTTTCCTCGTTTCTTTCTCATGTCCTTTTTTTCCTTTAGACGATTCACTTTCCAGCACATAGACGTCAACTCAAACAAATCTTGAGACTTCTTCCCTCGAAACTCTAAACCCGGATGGATGTTGTCTCGGAAGCTGAAGATACTCGGGACGAGGGATATTGTTTCGTCCTTTTCAAAATTGTTTGGTGTATGCTCGTAAAGCTGAAGCCATACAAAACTCTGTCTACCAGAATCTAGGATTTGTATGGAAACATAATAAATGAATACAAATAAATCGAACTAAGAATTTTCGAAGAAAATCGTGTACCATTCTCTTCTCTGATGCTTCGTCCAAAGTTACGAATTCAAATCAATTGGAAAAATCGAATTTCGATAGAGCGTCGATACGTAACATTCTAATGTGCAATTTTCGCGCGATAGAGGGGAATTCAATTTTGAAAGCATAATTCGAATCAAGGAGGAATTCTACGTCGTAGTAAAATTGAAAGTAAATAACACATGGGAAGAAGGTTTCGAAGTTTCAAAAGATAGGCCTCCATGCTCGCATCTTTTTCCTCTCGCTACTGGCGCTATAGAAAATTCATTCGTTGCTTCGTCAGTTATTGCAAGTTTCTTCGCAAAAATTTCATCAGAATTTATCAATTTTCGTGCACGGCCAGAACGTTCCTTGTTCGAAGTACGCCCTGTGTCTTTTCTTCCTTTCTACGCGTTTCATCTCACGAGATATCTTTGCGAACGCGATCGTCTGATCTCAAAGGTACACAGCTGAGAGAGAGAGAGAGAGAGAGAGAGAGAGAGAGAGAGAGAGAGAGAAGAGAGGTAGGAATGCCCTTTTCTTTAAGGATTTTATTATATTCCTTCGTGTCATTTCGCCAAAGGAATGCCAGAAAATCAAGAAAACGCCGCGTTGCCAAGAAATTCGACATTTTCTTTCGCTGATATCGGTTCGACCTAACTTACAATGTTTCATTACTCCTTTACCGCGGAAAACGCTAGTTTATCGATAAAATGAATAAATATATTTTTCTTCGTCGAATTGCTCCGTTCGTCATTTTTTTGTAACGAATTTTTACACGAAACCTATGATGACATTACAAATAAAATTTTAATAAGGATATTATTATTGTCTGTTTCAGTGATCCATCGTCGTATACTTGAAGCGCCCGTTAATACGTCCACAGTATTAATTATTATCCTTCAAATTAACGCGTCCTTTCTAAAGTAAATTATTCCTTCGTATACTTCCTTCAAGAGTGCTCGGTCACGTCGAGGCGTTATACGATCGTACGGTGTTCGTCTCATCTTCGTTCAATCGACGCTTCGGTGCTCCAAAGATATTCAACGAGGTAGGTAAAAGAGTAAGACGATATAATAGAAACGATCCGCGTAAAAATATTCGTTGTTACGCGTGAGATTTTTCTTTCTTCTGTCGCTCAAAGAAAGAGTACGGAAGGGATAGAGAGTTTGCGAAAACTTTGTTAAGTCGCTTACAAAAGGGGCGATGCGACTCAGTCAGCGGTTAAGCGAAATGCCTAACTTTGCTTTACTTCGTTATCAACTTTAAGTTGAATAATGCATTTTTAGTATTTACTCACACCGGAGGAAATCCCAGAAGGTAGAAGGAAATTCGTTGATAGATGGAATAAAACTGTTTTTCTAATGCGGACCTTAGATCGGAATATGCCCTTAGAAAATCTCCAGTGTAATCTCGCGTGTACGCTTAGAGAATGGGAGCGAGAGCTTGAAAATTTCGTGAGTATACGTGGAATTGGAAAGGGGGTAAAAAAAATATGGAAGGACGGAAAGAGTTTTGGGATCGTTTTTGAATTATAAATAATATCATAAAATGATATACGTACAACGAGCTTTCGAAGTTTTTCTCCAAAGGACGAAAGATCTTTGAGAAAGTCCAAAACGAACTCGTCCATCATCTCGCGACACTGTTTTACAAGAGAGCTGTGGCGGCCAGCTTCGCCGCGTTAAGCTCGATTACACGTATGCACGCATAAATCTTGGGGCATGACGCGAGCGCAAAACTAAGGGGCGTTTCGAGATAGGACGGAAGGATGAAGCTAGAAATTATGCTTTAATTTATGGGATGATTCTGAGCCAGAAAAGATCAACTCAACCTCTAAATTCTTTCATTACCTGGATAGTTCTGGCCGTGCACGATCTACTTCAATTTCTGTTCTAGCAATCTTATGATTATTTCGAAGGCAACGAAAGCCAATTTCCTTCAATTAAGTCAATGGACATTAAATACTAAATCGACCGATTCGCACTTTTTTCCCCCTCTAATCGTAGGAAAATACGCGAAACATGCTTCGAAACGCGATCCTCCCCGCTTCGACGTTTTCAAAAATCTCTAAAAGTAATGGGATTCATATGCAATGAGACGAGAACTCGACAAGTTTCATTTTGTCGTAACCTTTTGGAAACTTCCAAGAGTCTTGAATATCGAACGAATTCGCGTTATTTGCAAAGCGATTCCTCTCTCTTTATCATCCATATTTCTTCCACCTCTTTTTTTATAAACGTATTTCCCCGTTCTACTCTCTCTCTCTCTCTCTCTCTCTCGGTACCGTGGAAAAACAAGCGCCTATCTCGGTATTAGATATTCGACCATAAAGAGACGACGTAATACTATAAGGAGGATGCTGTGTATGTGCGAGCGCGCGATGCTAGTAGGAAAAGAGGAGAAAGAGAAGTAGGAAGCGAGAGGAAGAAGGGCCGTGGGTGATGGGGAGGTCTGCAACGAAAATTAGCATTTTTTCCATGCGACCGCCTTGCGTAGCTAATATCGTGGATATAAAGAGGAAAGCAAGAAGGGTGAAGAAAGAAGGGAGAGAGAGAATGAACGAGGGGAAGAGTAGGCGGAGAAAAGGGAGGAAAAAAGGAGCCGTATTTGCTGCGGAAAGATTAACGTGTAACGAGCTACCGTGAACAAGCTGACGTTAAAGTTTATATAAAAACGTACGTTGCTTTTGATCGTTCGCTCACTTTAGCGACGCTTACGTACCTCCGAGAACTCGCTTCGTTTCTGAACGAACGCGTACGAGCGATAGCAGGAAGCACGATCTGTTCGAAAGGACGAATATAAAGATATTGCGAAAAGTACACCGCCCCCTTTAATCCATTTCTTTTTTTTTTTTTTTTTCGAGGACGGTAGGACGGATCCGATCGCGTTTTATTTCCTTTATCCCTCGACGTACGTAGGTATATACTTTTAGTTTGATTCCGTTAAGAAAAGCGACGCTAAAAGGGGAATGACTTTTCCCTTTTCCATGGCCCTTTTCTTACCGTTGGGATGGCATTTTCCGAACGACGAAACCGATTCGAACGTATGAAAGAAAACCCCGTGGGTTACTTTTCACGATCGATTACTTTTGTTCGACCCTTCGCAAGGAAAAAGTTATTTTTACGATAACGCGTGTTCGTTATGTAATTACGAGATTTAATTAAAAAAAAAGGAAAGAGAAACAGCATACTCGTAAGCGTAGGTCGGTTTTAAATTTATTCACGTTAGAATTTGGACGTTCCTTTCTCTCGAAAGAATGGAAGAGAAAATTTTCATTGTCCCAAGACACCTGGTTTCCATCTTCTCTGGCAAGTGTTTCAGATGCTTATTATATCGCCCCTGAGGAGTTTACATTTTGGATCGTAATGCATCATTTGCATATTCATCGACAAACTTTCCGGCCATTTTTCAATTTTCGCGTCGTGAGATCATTCGTGTCGACGAAAGCGTGGACCCGGTCGTAAGTCAAACCGTAGTAGGTATCACCGCCTTCCTCAAAATCCCGGAGAGGGACTTTCTTCGCGTTGTCTCGAGATATCCTTTGAGAAAAGAGCTCTTAAAAAATTTCGTACATCTTTCTCCCGTTTAATCGATACATCTTAAACATCAACCCAAACGATATTCCTTGCCAAGCCGATCGATCTACCTATCGATCAATCCATTTTTTATCACTCCATTATATTACACGTATGCGTGCAACACGATGTTCGATAACTATAAGTCCTGTTCTACTAGCGAAATATGGATTTAACGATCGAACGATGTATCATACTCGCTCCCTCCCCTCCCCTCGCCCTCTCCCCCTCTACCCGCGGAAACCATCCGATTCGGTGAAATGGTACGCGGAATGACAAATTGCGCGAGTAGATAAACGTGGAACGGGAGAATGGACGCGACTGACGATCCCGCGTGAATACGTGGCCGCAACATTTACTATTGGACGACATTTAATAATTGATTAATCGGATCATTACCGATAGGATCGAATGATAATGATGCATTATTTAAGGTAACCGATCGAAATTATTAAGCGAGCGACGAGTGCGCTTAATGGCACGTTTTAAATAAAGGAACAGTGCGCGTCTGTCGCCGCGATCGTACGAGTTACTTAGATACGATTGACAAATTTTTTCTTTCTTCTTTTTTTTTCTTCTTTGCTTCGGAAAAGAAAGTACGTAAGCTTTATTACTTGATCTTTTTCGTCGTCGAAGTAGGATCGAAAGGTCGCGCGCACCTCGAAATCCCTCTCGCCTTTAATGCGTTCGACGTAGGACGTTTTCCTAAATTGTTGAGCTTGAAAATCGACTCGTCTCGTAAAAGGGAAGAAACTCGCGCGTGCACGTATGCGGTATAACACGTGGACGACGATACCACCTCCCATTGTCCCGGTCCCTTGTCATTCTTGCGAAATATCCGTGTGATACCTGTGGGAAGCGAACAAATGTCTCCGAAAGACGTCCTTCGAGTCGGCGTTCCTTCTCCCTCGCCCTCTCTACACCCCTCGCGAATCGTCCTATACGACGGACCGTAGACGACGTCCATCAAGTCCAACTCCGACGTTCATGCGTCAGCATTCCTTTCTACGAACCATTTTCTCTTTAACAGCTTTTTCTTTTCTTTCCCCGTTTCTCGACTCGTCGGACGAATCGAAGACGAGGCACCGATCTTCTTTCTTCCCCGATGAACTTTCCCCGATCCATTCTTACGAATCTATCGATTTTCTTAAGGATAAAAAAAAAAGTAATCAAAGATTCGTTCCACGGGAATTTTTTTATACGGACGTCCCATTTTCGTTGTAAAAAAAAAAAAAAAAAAAAAGGAAAAAAAAAGAATCATCGAGTTCATCTCGATGAGATCGAAATAAGGACAGGATCGCGCGTTCAAGGAACGTCGTTAAATCTACGAAAGCTCGGTTTTACGTTCGACAAGATCCTATGAAATATCAGGCCAACGTATATATGGAGTTGCTTCGATTAAACGAAACCTCTGCGAAGCGTGCTTCCGTTCTTTGACGAGAAACGAGAAATAGTAACAACTTTTTTTACAACGAGTAACGATTCGGATGCATGCGTGCATGCGTACGTAGATACACGTAGACACCTATAGATTCGATGCATACATTTGCAAAATATCGGGCGCAGGTGCAAACGGATAGCACCATTTGCGAGAAATGTTTCGACGGCGTAGCTCCAAACAACGTCATCGGTCGCGCGTCGAACGCACGCGACACTTTCCTCGTATTCGTCATTTTTACCGAAAAGGGAGGAAAAAAAAAACAGGCTTTGCCCGCGATGAATTTGGAGGTGTGTGCGTATAATGGTAAATGAAAGTGCTGGTAGTAGAGGGAGCCGAGCCAGGGATGATGGCAGAGGTGACGAGGACCGATAGAGCCGATAAACCGTGACTAAAATTCGCGACAAGCGATGGCAATTAATTAGATATCGTCTCCTCGTTGGTCCCTTCTGTTTTTTTTTTTTTTTTTTTTTTTTTTTTTCTGTTTGTTTGCATTCTTCCAACGGACGACAGAACACCCCCCGCAAAATCGCAAAATCGATGACGTACGTCCTCTAGAACCGGTCGTTCGTTCGTTCGTTCGTTCGTTCGTTCGTTCGTCCGTCCGTTCGGTCGCTCGCTCGGAAAGCGTCGATCCGCTCGATCGCCCTCGGGAGGTAGAAACCGTTTTACGCTAAATCGCGACGATCTTTCAAACCGCCGACTGGGAAAAAATGCGCTACGTCAAACCGGTTATTCCTCGGCTATCTCAAAACCGTTCTGACCCAACCCTTTTCATGTTGCTAACTCAATTCGAAATATTCTATGACGCGACGGGTACGCTTCGAAATTGGAAAAAATGTGTCTACCGTTCCTACCTATCGTTTTGTAATGAGTTTCGTTTAACATCGAAATGTTTTTTGTCTCTTTTTTCTTTTCTATTTTTGACCCTTTCGTTTTTTCGAAATCTATGAGAATTCGTATCTCGCCTCGAGTCACTCGAAATCGGACATTTACGCGCGTCCTGTTTTTATTCGAACATATTTTCTCTCGGACGTTCGTGAAAGCTCGTACCTGAAATTCTCACGAATTTCTCGAATTTCTTATCGCACTTATTAAAAAATAAAATTTCCACGTAATATAATGTCAACGTAATGCCCGATACTTTTGAAAAAGTAGTCGCGGTTGGCTCATTCAACGAGCGTAGAACGGGTGCCTGCGAACGGCACAAAATACTTTTCTACGGTACTTCCGTACCCGCGTTACATGGTCTCCCGAATCCAGGTTAAAACAGTGCTTGTTACAGGATCGTTTACGTTTGGTTCGCCGTATCGATTGGCCTCGAGCGGAACTCCGTTAGCTCGCACAATAAACGCGATAAAGTCGGCACGCGCGAGCGTGAGGGATTCCGAGTGTGTGAGTGTGATAAATTAGTCGGGCCTTCATAAACATTTCACAGCTGCTGCCGACACCGTGGGTCCGACCTAAACCTCCCCCGACACCTCCGTGTTGCACTCGGCAATACCACCTCCGCGCTTTCTCTTCCCTGCAGGTTCGTTCTCTTTCGCTCGTGACTATGTTGGGGGATAGAGAGAGAGAGAGAGAGAGAGAGAGAGAGAGAGAGAGAGAGAGAGAAGGGAACGGTAGGCATACGATACTTTATAGCTTCCCGCCGAGTTCTGCGGTTTGACCGGTGCCAGTGAATTTTTTCCTGTTCGCTTTCCCAGTGGCGAAGCTCGACGATAAAACCGACTGACGCGCGATTTATCGGCCGATAGGCGGGATCGGTAGCTTTTACAAGAAGGACGCAACCTTCGCTATTTTATCGAGCGACGATTCGAAATTTCCTATCGATAAGAATATCTGATAAGAATCCTTAGATTCCTAATCTTATCTAGGCTAATTGACGAGCGTGTTGACGAAAAACAAAAAGAAAATATTTTACAGGTTGCTCGACTTTAGAGACGCGATACTATCGAGTTATATCGATTGAGATATCTTACTAAAATGCGAACGAGTGTTTGCAAAGTTTATCGATCAAAGAACATTTAATGCTTATCGGCATTTACGTTCCTTTAACAAAGTTATCGGAAAAGGTTGATCAAACGACAGGAAAAATCAACGGTGGAGCACTCCGATAAAAGTCACTTGAAAAGTTTCGCGCGAATTAACTTCGTAACTCGAAACGATGGTGATAATTAGTCGAACGGCATTCTACGAAACTTTCCAAACATTTAGTGTCCCAGTACTCCCAGTGGGTCGGTGCTACGAGCAACGTTAAAATGCGGTAGCGGCGGCCTGTTAGCTCGAATTAATTTTGGTTTTCAAGAGTGACGAGGATAAAGCGAGAATAAGAAAGAGAAAGAGATAGATAAACGGATGGATGGATGGATGGATGGATGGATAGAGAGTGATGAGAGAGAGGGAGAGAGAGAGAGAGAGAGAGCAAAGTAGGGAAGAAAGAGAAGGAGGAGGGGCCGTGAGAAGGTTTAGAAGAACTTTGTCGTTCGAATAGGAGGCGAAAGTTCAGTGAAAACGGCTCGTAATTCTCGCGAGTCGTCTGCAAAAGGGACCTAAGCGAAAACGAACTAGCAGCTCGCGCGAGCCGAAGGTAAAGAAGAGGCAAGGGCGTCGAGGCGCTCGACTTTCCGACGTCTTTTACGTAACGATCTGTAAATTGCTTTCCTTTACCACGCTTTCTCCTCGAGTAATTATACAGAAATAAACGTTCTCTCGCGTGGTGTCACCAGCGCGCGTTTTCCTCTCTTCTCGCGAGCTTCGGCTCTTTTCAGACGGGTAACGCCCCGATGTCTTAGCGTCGTCGAATCGAAAGAGAAGAGTAGTAACAGAGATTATTGAGAAACGCCGAACGATGAATAAAACAAGTTTTCGCTTAAATTCTTAAGACGAGCTTAAGCTTCCATAGCGTTCGCCCTTCGTCGCGCTCCGTCCGATGAGTTTACGCTTTTTTAATAAAGCACAAATTCCGAAAGAAATTGGAAAATATAATTTCTATTCGGCCAACAGGTAAAGGATGCGGCTTTGCAAATGATCGATGTATACGGTGAGAGCCTGAATAAATGTGGACTCGGGGATGATAAACAAACCGGACGTTGCTCTATAAAGGATTAATTCGGTTGATAATAATTTCAAAGATCGGGCGGATTAAGAGGCACACACATACGTACAGGTCCGATAAATAGAAGCCAGAGACGCTTTAGGGGCCTCGCTCAACGATGCTCTACGGAAAACCTATGTTCTTTAACCGTTACGGTTCTTCCGGACCGGAATTCTGACCGCATCCTCCTCGGTCCACGCGCGATTCGCTTCGCAAGGAAGGGCAGAAGCTCGCAAAGGCAAATGGGACGCAAGAAGCTCACCTATTATTCCGTCCACACTTGGCCGAATCTTCGGTATATAAACGCGGCCGCTGCCGCCGCCGCCGCCGCCGCCGCCGCCGCCGCCGCCACCGTCCCCCTACCGCCATACACCACATTCCAAAATAATCCGGGAGATTGGAATCCGCGCGATATTAAATTTAGTTTCCCTCCTTCCATGGGCAGGCAGAGCACACGCCGGCACCCCGCCGGAAACTCCGCCTTTAAGCACACGGTTCGAGCATTAACTTAAATGCCGCGGTTAAGCTGCGTAATTAATTACTGTCGGCCCACATAAAACGCTCCGCCGAACCCGACTGTCCACTTACGTTACCCGATCGCGGTCGAATCTTAAAACTTTGCCGACGTTTTGCACCTTCGTGGGAACTCGGGCAAGCCGATAATCGCGTTGATCTCTCGATTAAAGCGTTAATCAACGTCACCCAATTCGCACGATAATATGCTAAAAGAGACGATCGATCGTGTTTAACGAGCTAAGAGTTTTTCAACGGACGAGCAAATTTGACAAATTTATTCCCATCGGAAATTACGTCAAGAGGCTACGCAAACAGCGCGTCCTCGAAATATTTACGATATTTCGAAGGAACGATTTACCTTTTTTCCCGCTCGGTCCGAGGAAATTCGCAAAAATGTTGTCGGTTTATTGAAAATACGCTGGGCGCGTTATTAAATTTACGGGCGGACGAAGGAAAATGGAGTGGTCGCACTGAGGGCAGAAATAAAAGATAAAGAAAGAAAAAAAAAAAACAAAAAGAAAAAAGGAAGAAAGTGAAGCGGGGAGGGGGCGGGTGAGAGAGAGCGCGGCTCGGTACGATACAATAGCACGGAGCAGCCATTGTACGGACGGAGACGGTGGAGGGAGGGTTCGCGAACGATACGGCGAGTCAGTACTCCGGACGTTTCGAGCGATAATTTCATCGTTCCGAACGAGGAGTACGAGAACGACAAAAGTAACGCGCTTTTCTGGGAAAATGCGTGCACGAGAAGACGAAGTAATCAGGTTTTTCACGCTCGCCTAAAGACGACGACTACGACTACTACGACTCTCGAAGGGAGAGTCGAAATTGGGATACGACGGAGGGCGCATCTGCCTTGGGCCACGTTATCGAATCATCCCGGTGACATCCATAGAACGCTGCTCGGAGCCATTCAAGATCCCTTTTCTTCTTCCTCTTCCTCCTCCGTCCTCCTTTATCCCACTCCATCCTCATCGTCATTCTCGCGATACCTTACAGAGCTCTGTGGTTATTCTCCTCCCTCCTTACGTTTAACGTAATTCGAGTTCTCCAGACCCATCGAATTCGTCTCGAGTGTACTTCGATTTGTACGAATTACTCGACGATTTTCAAATTACCTCGTCGATTCGGAATATTCGTCGGACGGAGAATACGAACGGATACGGTTCTCGTTTGTTCGTACAACTCGTTTCGCAACCTTTGTTCGAACGAGCGTCGAGCAAGTTTCTT
Source organism: Dolichovespula sylvestris (assembly GCA_918808275.2). Classification (NCBI taxonomy): domain Eukaryota; kingdom Metazoa; phylum Arthropoda; class Insecta; order Hymenoptera; family Vespidae; genus Dolichovespula; species Dolichovespula sylvestris. The sequence continues at coordinate 4,162,071 of OU964985.1, read as the reverse complement.
CGAAGAAATCCAAGATAGTTCGAGCCGTTAAGAAGAGAAGATGTAAAGTTTCCATCGAACAGGAGCGGGTCCATCTATCCTTATTCGGATTTAATGAGAACAATTCGTTCGGAACGTCGTAGACTTTATAAAGGAGAGATCGCAAAAATAAAAGGAAAAATTAGAAACAGGAAGAAGCGACCTGGAAATGAACGCTTGCCTATCGAAAAACGACTTGACGGAGTACATTTTAATTGCGTATAAAAGGTAGACGGCGCGAATATCGTAGATAGAGGTGTATTCTGTTTTGTTTTTTTTTTTTTTTTTTTTTTTTTTTTTTTCATTCAACAATATCGAAATACAAAGGAGCTCGAATCGTGCCACGTCGTAGCAACTTTACAAATAGCTTTTGCGATCATTGCGAGATGAAATGTTTTTCGACCGTATAACGACGTATAACCGACGAAACGTTTCGGTCGAAGTAACTCGGTCGAAGCTTGTGTCTTCCTCCTGCTCGTTAAATGTAGTTAGAAGGTACCTCAAAATTGCAAAAGCAGGGAACGTAATTTCTCTCGTAACTACGTTACATTCTATTAAGGTACTGCCTCTCTCTTTCACTATGATACTCGGGAACGTGGCCGACGTACAGCTACCACCTGGTCGCTCTTATATACCCTTCTTCTTCCTTAATCGATCGAGCTTTCGGCGTAAGCTTCTCAGCGTTGAAAATGAGCCTCTTATTTTCTTCTCCTATACCGAGACGGTACCTAGTACCTACCTATTACCTATCTACCTATCGTGCGAATTGCTTTCGTTACGTACAAAACACACACGATACGTATGCAATATTTACGTATTTCGATAAGGGAAGTTTTATGGGACTTAATATTCTCGCATAAGCGAACTCGAAGAACTTTCTTTTCTTATTTTCTCCGAGCAAGAAAAAAAATATATATATATATATATATATATATAAATAAATAAAAGAGAGAAAAGAAAAAAGCCAAAGCACGTACTTAAATATATGGCCAAGTTCGAAATTTAATCACTTCTCTTTAATCAATCATAAAAGTGATTTTGTTTTATTGCACGCACCGTAATCTCATTGACTCGGTGTCCTTCTTCTCATTCGTTATCATTACCTTATTTGCTCAAATTTTGGAATAATCCAATATAATCAAAACGAAGAGTAGACACTCTTGTCGAAAATTCGATTACGGAGAAACGAATAAGGATAAAGAAAGTTTCAGTCTTATTGGAGGAGGGGGATCTACATCTTCTCGTCGTTAAGTTAATTTCTCGCGTACTGAGAATCTTCTTTCATTGTGTTTCGAGTACGACGTTGAAAAATTCACCAACGTTATCTACACGATCGGTAGAGCGTAAAACGAACGAACGAACGAACGAACGAACGAACGGACGGACGACCGACCGAACGAACGAACGAACGAACGAACGAACGAACGAACGAACGGACGAACGCGCGCGTATCGTACGTAACGTTTTTGATTTTATTTTTGTTGGAAGCCTTTTGCTATTAATTTACTCCGCGGCAGTCTAATTCCGGCGGAGGTATCGAAATTCACTGACACGAATCGGCAAGCGCCACTTTCCGCGGGTGCGGACTCGAACGACCTACTTCGTTTGAACAGTTATTTATGACTTTTCCGGAGGGGTAGAGGAGCGATCGTACGTTAATCGAGTTTACGAGTCTGCCCATCTACATTATTCAAATCAATCTGAGTACCCATAGATTTACGTTGACAATAAACGCGATTCTCCCTTCCATCGATCTCCTTCCGGTCGTAAGTTTTCGTTTCGGGGGCAAGACATTCTAATTCCTCCGCGTGTCCTGAATCATGCGAGAACATTTTTCCACTTATTTTCTTATGACCGCAATCATCGATCGATAAGAAAAATTGGAAAATTCTCGCGTCCCATTGAATTAATGTGATAATGTCGGTAAATAATCCCTGTGAACGTATAACGATTTATCTATTAAATAATTGTAATCGTTTAGGGAGAATAGGAATTTAACGATATAACGAATTTGAAGAGCCTACGTTTTATAATATTTTCAATACACGATGGATATAAATAGATTCGTATATAGAAAAATAATACAACGTCTATAGTACAGTTTATAGTGCAAGCAATGAAGAAATGTTAGTGCTGTAAGAAGGAGATAAGAGTATGTATGTACGCGTCGTGATATAAGGAGAACTCTGGAGATCGGCTTGTGCGTCTCCCTCGATAGTAAACAAAGGACTAATCTATCCGTTCGATACCTCGCCGGATGTAAACTCGAAGCTTTGTTTACATTCGATGCTTATTTGTCAGTCAAACTATCGAATACGTTCGAGCGTATAACCGTGATCAAAGTTTAATGCATTTTATTTATTAATTTTCCGAACATATGCAAGTATGTGCGCCTTGCTATATCTTATATTTATCATAAAAAAAAAAAAAAAAAAAATATATATATATATATAATCGCAAGATCGCAGAGTATTCGAGTGGAAAGAGTAAAGGAGCCCGTGGTATTGTAAAATCAAGAACGTAAATTATGGTAAATTTTATTTTAAAATAAAAGCGTGCGTACCTCGTTGGTACGCTCGAGATCCGAGTTAATTATTGCGCTTCTCGCCGTTTAATTTCTCCGCGTTGCGGAATTACAAAGTGAAAGGTAGTTACGTTGACCTTTCTCGTTAAAATCGCTCGAGCTTTCGTGCGAAGGCGCGACTCTCCTCCGACTTTGGAGAATTTCGTTGGCGCTAATGGCGCCAGGAAGGAGAAAAGGTAGAAAAAAGAAGAAAAGGAGCAACTTGAAAGAGGAAATGAAGAAAAAGTAAAGAAGATCGACCCTCGTAGTATCGATTCTCGAAAGCTTTTATATAATCTCGAAAGAAACGTCTAACGTCCGAGTCTATCTTTAAATCTCGTTTGTATGCGCTTTCTCCTGCCGGCTATTTTCTTTGAGGGATCAATGTTTTCCTATCATCGCGATGATACGCGTACGATTTCGAGAGAGAGAGAGAGAGAGAGAGCAACCGCCGTTCCTCTTCCGCTTCCTCGTAGATTTTCGTTTCCTTCCCGTGCGATCCCTTCGTCCTTCTTTATTCGATACTTTCCCAGCTTCGTTGTAAGCCGGACTAAATCCGCTGCGGATGTTATCTTCGAAGCTCACGGAAATAAGTGGATTTGTCCAGCTGCCACGCCGGACTTCCACTTCTTTCTTACGTCCCCCGTGTTCTACCTCCTTTTTCCCTCTAGTTATAAACTCCGAGTGAAAGTATCGATAAACCTCGACGACAGTCGATTTTTACTTCCATGATTCACCCCGTTCTCCTCCATAATCTTCTTCCCTTTACTACTTTATCTATTGTCTTTACAACTTTCACCTCCTCCTTTAACTTCTTCCAACTCGTTCGATCATCCACTTATAATCTTATTCCTCGATCACTCGCTCTTTGGGGTAATAAACGTCCCTGATTTTTCGAGATGCCTCTTAAGAGCATCCTCTTTTGATATCTCCGACTAAAGCTTTCGAGAAAGCTCTCTTTCGCGCTAGACGAAATGTCGTGTAAAAGAATTACTATAAAACGCCCGAGAAAAGGGATTGGTTTCTAAAGCACCGTAACCACATGGATACATACGTAGAAGATTTACTCCCGAAACTTCAAACGTTGGCGCGTTTTTCTTACGTTCGCCTTAAGCCCTTAACTACGGGCTTTACCTCGCCCCATTCAACGTACTCGAACCTACATTCAAGGGCCATGGCTTTCGACGATGGCACGGAAAAGTAAAAGGATCGTAAAAAATATTATATAAGAAAAGGTAAAAGCGAAGCTTAATCCTTAACGATTTACCGTTCGAGTATTCGACATTATAATTCGTTAATGGTTATTTAGATTGATAGCATCGCGTTTATTACGATAGGGGAAGCTTCGCGTAATCGCGCATGGATTTCAAAACTATTGACGAATAAATCGGGATCGAAGTCGAAATGGACGGACAACCAGATACAACGTTACACGCTGAAAATTTGATTTAAAACGAGATAAAGAATCGTATTAGGTGTCACGAAGATACACAAGTTTTGGGAGGGTATACGTTTTACCCGTTCGTGTGTGTACGTGGAGACGTACAAAAGTTGTCTAGGATTGTTAAACCTCGCTAGAGTCGATGCGTGTAAAAGTTTAATGCGATCGAGTTAGCCGCAGTGCAGCAGCAATTGTGGTACCTTCGATTCCCCTTCCTTAGAAATCCACTCGGTTACCGTTCGAGCCATCGAAAGTCGTGGATTACCGTTCGCTTTTCGTTGTGTGAGAATAGTACCGTAGCACTTCCGCGCTTGCGGAAGAAAAATAGATCGCGTCCGGATATACTCCCTCTCGAGAGAGATAACTTTTGTATTTTTGAAGAAGATTTTACCGGTCGAAAGTTTCTCGCATCGATCTTCCATTTCTTTTAAGAGCTTATCGAAAACTTTCGGGACACCGTATATAGATTTTATATCTGTCGCGCCTTCGAGAATGATTCTCGCGTTATTCTTTATCGAACTGGAAACTTATTTAAGTAGATATAATTTTTTTACTTTTCCCCGCCTCCAGCTTCTCTCCCCAGCCCCCCTCTCTCTCTCTCTCTCTCCCTCTCCCTCTCTATCTAAGAAATCTTTCAACAATTCCATTTAAAAATGTCGACGCGATGGTAAAATTTGGAATTCCTCTCTTACCCTGCTATATCGTGTTTTTCTAACAGAGAAAAGACTGTCTTTCCCTCGCGACCGTAACGCAGGCACGCGGTGTAAACAACGACAGACGCTATATTTGCATATTTGCATTAACAAAATGGATAGTCTCATTTGCATATTGAGCACTTTTCCTCCTACTTTTTTTCCTTTTCTTTTCCCTTTTTTTATTTTTTTTGGTTTTTCAGAAACAAGATCATTGTATGCATATAATATACGCGCGAGTATACATACGTATTAACGCTGTATCTTTCAAATTACGTTATGGTTACCTGTGTGGTCGTTGAAAATAAAAAAATGAAACAAATAAATAATTTCCCTTTAATCGACACAATCTTGTCGTTGCATATTTATTTTCTTTCATTAGCGTTCTTTACTCGATATTTGGTCGTCGAACCGTCTCAGCGATCAAACGTTCGATTAAAACTACGCAAATTGAGTCTGGATAAATTTGTTCGATTTAAAACCACGAAGATATATAGAAAACGATATAAGCCGATGGAAAGACGAAGAAATAAAGAGAAAAAGGAAAAAAGAGGAACGAGGTATATTTCGAATATAAATTCCATTTCTCTTATGAAAAAAAGAGGACCATTAACTCCGTCGCAATCGAAATAACCAAATGCATCAAATATCTCTTTTTAATGCTCGCGGTCTCGATCGTATTGTAACATTTCGCAATCTGCGAAGCAATAAATTCTTTTCCTTGGCTCTGAGCGATTTTCAATGCTTTTTCAGGGGGTTACTTCTCTCTCTCTCTCTCTCTCTCTCTCTCTCTCTCTTTCTCTTTCAGAGATCGTGCTCGCGCGAACGGGCAGTGCAGAAAAGTAAACACGCGTGTACTCGTTTGCGAGCACGCGCTATCGTAAATCTGTCGATGAAGCATTCATCGCGAAAGTTATGCATCTCGAAAGTTTTCCTACGGTAAAAGTCGGGCCGACTTGAATGGACGCATCGATCACGTATTCCGAATGCGTCTCTCTCTCTCTCTCTCTCCCTTTCCACTTTCTTTTGCCTCTCACCATGCGATTGCCACCCCTTGGTACACTTTTCCTAACTATGGTCGTTCGCAAATCGATCCATCAAGGTTTCGTGAGTCACGAACACCGATGTAGAAGATACTTCAACCTTCTCGCAATCAAAATGGACATCCCTGTTATACCCATCAATCCACCGAACTACACCCTCCTGAGACTCTAAGTAGACCAAAAAGAAACTTTTTAATCAGCGAATAAGTATAATCTATAGTACCTCGACAGGATAATAAGAACGTTCGAGATGGTGGGTCGAAATGAGAAAGGGAGAATTAGAGTAAATAAAAGTAAAGTCTATCCATTATTTTAATATTATTTCAATGTTATCGATAGAACTGAAATAAAAATCGATACGTGAAATATATATATATATATTCAATTTTTTGATCGAACGAGACGAATTTCAAGGCTTTTATATTTAATCATTACCTGCCGTTTGTATATTTTATACCGCATCGTACATCCTTCTCTTCTACGGTAAAGTTAGTAGGAGAAACAGAGGCCAGCCGGATGTTTCTATAACAGAGTGCAAAGATAGCCGAACGTGAAAGGAAAAATAAGCGAACGGAGGTAATATCTTCGTTCAAATAACGTGAAATTAATTCGACTTCCTGGTTGAACCACATCGGCAACTGACCGATTCCTATTGGTTTCGAAGTATGAAAGGTAGTCGTCGCGTTTCCTTTTTAATTTAATTTTCCGTTCACTTTTTATCGAGAAACAAAAAATATCGAAGAATAATCCGACGAAGGAAACTAAAACAAAAGAACCATTTAATGAAAATGATCTTTTATCGAATGGAAACATTTTATTAGATATTGAGATAATTAGAACATATTTGTCGTTGAATCGAAAGAGA